>JAAGKR010000058.1:310249-358327 GCA_011419295.1 Clarias macrocephalus
AATAGATTTAGCCTCTGATGTAATGTGAACTTTTACAGTGTTATTACGCATTTGTTGTTTCAACAAACCTGCATGAGTCCAAAGGCGTTGCCTTCATCTCCCCAGCCATCAATAAGCCCTGAAGCCCGCGTTCCAGCCCTTGTCTCTCTGGATATGATGCCTGCAATCACGGCCGGGTCCAACTTCTTAGCTCTGGCAACATTCATGATGATGGGCTTGTACATGTCCATCCGCTCCAGATCATATGCAGCCATTTTATGTGAGGCTTCCACACCTTTTATAACAATATTTATAGTCTCACGTGTTATATTTTTTAACATAAGTTATGGGTAGGATGAAAGATAAGCAACAAACCGGTTATTTTGTAGTTGTCCTTGGAAGCTGTATTGGAAGATGCTCCAGTCGTTGTCATCTTCATGAGATCTCCAAAAATGCACTCTAGAAAAATAAATAAATGAATCAATTAAGCAACTAATCAATCAATTAATCAATTCATTAATTCAGTCATTAATTACAATAACTTTGAGGTTTCTTTAGTAAAAAAAATTTTTGTCCAGGCTGACATTTTTATTGTGACATTTACAATATTCAGTTTTTATTGCTGACAGCATAGACTGCAAGACTTCAAAATTCCAGGATTGATAGTTTCCTCATTACTTAAGAGTACCATTTGAATTAATACTCAAAATGTAGATAGAGGCCTTTGTTATAGCCTATGAAAAATAATATAGTCGCAAAAACAAATGAAAAGATATTGGGCAAAAGCAGCAATATGCCTGTAGTGATAATATTTGTAACAAAAGATTAGATTTTATTGTCAACTTTATTGTTGGTACCCTTCTTAGTGCTGATCACACACATTTGTCACGACATTGATAAGGCAACTCTATCTAACATCACAACATTTATGTCTATTCATAGTTCAAGATCTTAACCACTCTGTAAAATCCTATCCAGGATCTCCCAAAGACTTTCAGTGGGGTTAATCTTGGGAAATTCATATGTGAATAATTCCTTATGCTCACAGATCCCTTATGCTTTTTTTTTTTTTTTCACATTTTAAGTCAGATGAATCGTGGCATTGTTGTCCTGGAATATGCCTATGCATATTCATTCAAGGATGAAAAACTCTATTGATGTGAACTTTCATTATGCAACAGTTAGTTTCGACCAAGTAATCAGATTGAACAAGAGGCATTCCAAAAACGGTGATAATACTCACGCATCATCTATACTGCTTAATCTTGTATTCAGAGTCACAGGGGGCCTGGAGCCTATCCTAGGAGACTTAGGACACAAGGCAGGGTACACCCTGGACAGCGTGCCAATCAATCACAGGGCACACACACATTACATGTGTAACCTACATGTCTTTGGACTGTGGGAGGAAACCCACTAAGCACGGGGAGAACATGCAAACTTGCACGCAGAGACAGGAATCGAACCCAGACCCTGGAGGTGCAAGGCGACAGTGCTAACCACTACACCATCTAAGGGTGATAACTACACTAACTGTCAGTCACCAGCTCTGCCATTTTCGGTTAATTAGTTCCACCAGTTGCAAAATGAAATACATAGGAAGAGAAAAATAACTGGTTAAATAAACAAATCACAATCTGTTGATAATAAAGACATCATCTTATCTTTATTATTAAAAGATTGTGACTTGTTTGTTTAATGGCATTTGTAAAACTGTTTTGTGAAAGCAATATAATACTCTCGGTTGTGCCTCACAAAGCTAGCTGGTATTGTACTGAATATTAGCCGTTGTACTGAATATTAGCACAGCAGTAAAAAATCACTCCCTCTTGTGGGATATTGCTTTATTGTATTGTATTGTATTGTATTGCACAAATCAGCCATAAAATTATAACCACCTAAGTTTTAGGTTCCTCTTGTGCCATCAAAACAGATCAGAACTTTCAACATGCAAATGTGTGCCGTGGTATCTGGCACTGGAAATATTAGAAGGAGATTATTTACAGTAATTGCTGTAAGTTGCAAGGTGGGGCATCCATTGATTAGACTTGTTTTTCTGTGAACATGTAATTTTATCTCACTAATCGTGTTTTCCTGGTTGCCCATGAGTTGGCAAAAATAGGACATGTTTGTAGCTGTGAAAAACACGACTTTACTTTCACTTTCTTTCAGCAACCATAAACCCACCCAGTCACGCACACACACATACAGAGAAAACAAAAGAGAGACTTGTTGTTAAACAGTGTGAACCAGATAAAAGAGAAAAAGTGGATTTAAATGTTCCTGAGGAAATCAAAGTGAATCAGAAAAGCAGGTGAGTCATTTGATAGGTGTACATTTGGGCTCAACATTGGGAGGTTAAGATCTTCACTCATGCAGATGGTGTCTGAGCCCACATGGACCACTATGCAGGAAATTATTTCTCTTATATGAATCATTCCATAGAAGAGGTGGAATTTGAAACATTTGGAACATAAAAATTCTTAAAATTAATTTCTTCTTTCACACCTAAGTCATTTTTTATCAGCAATTTTTGACTGTTATAATTATAAAATGTGTAACATGAATGACAGACTTAAACGCTTCACATAAAATGGCTAAATAAATGACATTTCTAAACAAATTAATAGAAACTTACCTGATGCAACTTTTGCATTTATCCAGTGCTGTTTGTCTACTACCCTCTGATGCAGGAACGATTTAAAATTGTCAAGTGTAAAAGTTTTTTTGTGTGTGTGTACTAGAAAAACCAATGACATAGATTGGGGTGACTGATATTTATTTCATATTAATAATTATAATCAGTTATTTTTTTCACACTTTTAGCATTTAACTTACTTTATAAGATATTTATGTTTTTGTAAATTAGGTTTATTTCATGAAAAAAATATCTTGAGATGGAACATGTATGGTCCCCCTTCCATGTATGGTCAAAGTGACAAGACATTTCCTTGAACTTGGCATTTTAATATAAAATTAAAACAATTAAATATTGACCTTTAAAATAAGAAAATGTATTTCATGATTGGAAGTACGCACAGACTATATTTTCAGAACATATACATATAATGTGTCTCTTATGTTCATTTAAATTATTTTGGCATCAAATTTTTTCTTTTTTTTTTTTTTTTATAAAAGCACCAAATTTGTAATATTTATAATATATGTTCTTTAATTATTAGTAATTTCCTCTGTTTTGCAAACGTATAATTTTTGGATGGCATCCGAACCACTAGCAGGAAATAGGGCGACCTGCGATTCACCAGCAGCTTTTTAAAAACCTTAAAGTATTCTAAAGTATTCTGTTGAAAATTAAATATATTTAATGCATAAACCCTTCACTTCTAACTATATGTCTATCAATGTAGAGACTTCAATATATACTATACATACATACTGGACATACAGGACATACATACAGTACATACAAACATACCGCATTGTTTAGATAAAGTTCTGTGTCTGTATAGTTTTAATGCTAAATGTGTGTTTTATTGTGCATACATGCCATAGCTTTTTACATTTAAATTTATGGAGGAGCAAAGAAAAGTTTTAAATTGGCCCAACAAAACTAATCAAGGAGATGTTCAAATTTTTTAGAAGAAAAAAAAACGAAAGTTTGTATGTGCTATAAGTTAAATTGTTTCTCACCGTTTTTAGCAGAGGATCCAGCTTCACAAGTTTCCATGACTTTTTGCAAAGTTGTAGGCAATAAGATGCAAAACTGTAAATTAACTGTATTAACGTATCAATACCAAAGTCAATGTGATGGAATTTTCTAGTAGTACCAGAAGACTGAACATGCAGCCTTTCTGACACTAATAAGCAGTCAATAATAATACCAATACTGGAACTAGTTTTGCCAGTTTTTCAACATACCCACATGTATTGGGAGTATTGGGACAGCTGTTCTCTCATAGACCCGATTTTACACAAAGAAACAAACTCATTGGATAAAGTGTATGAAATAATTGTAAATAATACATCTGGTACCAAAGTGGATCAGGATTGCAGGTTAGTTCTGGGAATAAAAAGCAGCACACAGTGTATTTTTGCAGGTAATGAATTTGTGCTGTCCACAAACGTGGAAAAAGTGTTTGTATTGGTGTATTATTGTAATGATAAACACACTCTGGTATCACGTCAATGAAATGTGTGCATGGGAATACAACAGTTGTTATAAGTTCTAATCATTAGTCAGGGTGTGGCCTAGACTTGTTGGTGTGGAAAATTCCTCTCACTAAACCCTGTGCCTATGGCCCAAAATCCTCAGTCACACCTACAGTGTCTGATTGGCAGTACACACTGATTATTGAAAGCATATCATACCATCCATTATTCAACAACAGCACCTAAACTTTCACTTCTACACTGTTGATTCACACATTTATATTTATATGCTTAGATTTATATGCAAGCTATGTAAATTGTCGTGAAGAACAAAAGACTAGGACTGTAAAACTCTACAAACAATCTAAAACCCATAAGCGTTCTTCATTCCATCTGAAGTGGGAACCTTTACGGTTCTGCACACTATATAATTAAAAACTTAGAATAATGTGTTTGTTAGAAAAGGTGCCACACCTATACCCTTTTAGGAGGCTTAATTATTAATTATAGTTTAACAAATAACTTTAACATATAAAAGGAACCCTGTTGGACAAACCTAAACTTGAAGAACATTTCAAATACAAAAGCACACATATAGAACAGCTTATTATAAACGATTATAAAATGGCATTGTTTTTTTTCCACATACCTATTTTACAGCATCTTTACGTCTCCACCATTACAAACCCTTCTCTAAATTTGGTTAAAGCCATTTTATTGTCTCTCAAATGCTGCAAAACAAATGATCCATTTAGGATAATAAATATTTTATGGTATGGTATTTTATGACCTATACCTATTAAAGTTAAACAGAGATGTCGTTTCATAGTCGTCAGTCCATCTGTTGGCATATTGTTCATGAACTGTGAAGTGAAAACACTCCCTGCGTGCTCACTTAATGACACTTACGATTTTGTAGTAAGTATAGTGACTGATACTTGAAAACATACTTCAAACAACCACATAACAACATAATGCATCAACAATCAATGCAAACTAAGGATTTATTTAATCATTGCTATATGAGGTTAAAAGTGCTACTTCGGAAGAATAAATGTTGCTCAGTAGCCGTTGCGTTTGAACCACTGGGCTCTGGCCACCACATCATTGGCATAGTCATTTCCGGTGGTCCCAATGTCCATGCCCTCATATGTGCGGACGTTCTTTACTCCAGCGTTGTAGGCTGAGATTCCCCCTGAAAAAATTAACAGATAACAAAAAACAATTATTTATGAATATTTGCAGTGAAGGATTATCAGTTTAGCTATTGTAAGAAAAAAGGCATCGAGTATGTTGATATGTACTAAATACATTAGAAATTCATACGAGTCTCAGCTGAATTTTGAAATGTTTTTTTTTTTTTTTTTTTTGCACAGAATGAGGTTTATGAAATTTGGCCTTGATTACTAACATTGGTGTTGCCTTCTGGTTGACACACTTCATGGTCAATGTGCAGAGCAGGAAAATTTATAACAACCAGGACTTATGGTGAAGTACTTATCTATGCACCTTGCATTAAGATTTTAAACAAACATGAAAAAAGACAGAAATTATCTCTTTAGATATTTTTTTTAGGTCATTTGTTAACAGTGAATAAGTTGTATTAAGGGGAAAAAAACAACCTCATTTTAACTTTCAATGAAGAAGAGATAGGGCTTGTCCTAGGGCATACCTTTAAACTGGTGCTCTTTGGGCCAGTTAGGGAATTTTCGCTGAATCCCTCTGATTGAGTCAATCAGGATCTCAGTGCCTTGTGCGACATGTTCCTTACTGTTCCATGCTCCCCTCAGTTTGTGGTAACGTCTGTCAATCTAGAGAATTTGGTGAAAAATATAATTATATAGATCACTTGATAGTAAACTGACATCTAATAGATTATGTATGGGTAATCTAACAAAACAAGTGACCTTCATGGGTTAGAACAATAATCACTGAAAGTGAAACCGAAGCAGTGTGGTAAAAGGTTCAGTTCCTGGAATTGTCCGAATTTCGCAATTGCAGAAAGAACAGCTAAGACACTATGATTGCTTTAAACAAACCTGCATAAGTCCATAGCCATAGCCGTGGTCTCCCCAGCCATCAACGAGTGCTGCCCCAGCCCTTGACTCTCTGGAAATGATAGCTGCAATCACAGCTGGGTCCATGCTATAAGTTCTACCAACATCCATGATGATGTTCTTGTACTGCCCCATCCTCTTCAGATCATGCTCAGCCAGTTTATATGAAGCCTCAACCCCTTTACAAAAGAATACATTCATTTCTGGATTCACGATTCTGACCACAACCACTAGACATACGGTACATTTAAGCAGACATACCCTTCACAGTGAGTTTGTCTTGGCGAGCTGTTTGCTCTGATGCTCCAGTCGTGTCAATCTTCATGACATCTCCATAAATGCATGAGAGAGCTAACACGTAAGAGATTCCCAGTGCTCCTAAAGAGACAGAAATTTATTTATGTAAGATATAATAAATACAATTTTGTCAATAAACTCTGTTTTTTTTTTTCTTCTCATTTTTTAAAAGAAAGATACAACATTTGTTTCTTTCAGGTAGTTTGTGCCAGTTTACAGATCCCACCACGTTCCATCTGAAATTTCTCTAGACGTCCGTACAGCAGAGTCTCTGTCAATCTTTAACTGATGACTAAACACCGGTTTCTTTAATATTTGGGCTAACCTCACCTAAAAAAAAAATCCAACAGTGTTTCGCTGATGGTACTTAGTTCATAACTTAGTGTAAAGATTTATCCAATGACGGAAACGTCAAAGTAGTTTTGTAAATTGCTCTGGATAAGAGCGTCTGCCAAATGCCTAAATCTAAATGTAAAATGTAAGCGACTCACCTGTGATAAGAAGTTTCATCTTGCTTCAGTGAGAGAACAGTTCTTGTTCAGGTCCCACTGGCTAACAAATCTAAGCAGGCATAACAAGTGACGTCTTCCTCTAAATAAATAAGGAAGTAAGGACTGGACTTTGTTTTTGAAAAATCTGGAAATTCCCCTCACATGGAACACAAATCCTATAATTACTGACTATCCTGTTCCGATAGGGGAATGGGTTTATAGATTATTTCTTGGCTAGTATAAAAGTTATTACATTACATGCCATATTTTAGATGTAGACATAGTATATAAATTATATTTCATAAGTGAAATATTAAAGGCACATTAAACAATGAAGATCGTTGTTTGCAGATGAAACCCATGTCCATTGTTTAAGGGAAAATATTTAATTTTCATTTCCTTTTCTTGCTGTCCTTTTTTTTTTTAGTTGTTGAAGACCTTTATTTGTTCCACAGTGAGGACATTTCTTTTTAAAAAACTAGGTATTGAGTCTAACCGTCCTCAGTTATCACAGACCTTGTGTGTCAGTTCTCAGCAGCAGTGTCTCAATGTGATGAGATCTCCAGCCAGAAGCATGGCATTAGAATGAATCAGGCAGGTCCAGATAGCCAAAGGGGGCAAGACCACCAAAAGGGGGGGGGGGGGGGTTGGGGCATGGAGCCTAGCCCAGGAGACTTAGGGCACATGGCAGGGTACACCCTGGACAAGGTGCCAATCCATCGTAGGGGCAAGACCACTGGTATCTCAGAAATGCCATGTATAGCTTAACAGAAACAGAGAAGAAATCACATTCTTGCTACATGAAGTCCTGTTATAAAGTATTGGAAAGGCAGGGCCATTCTATTTCTTTGCAATACATTAAAGACATTTTGGGTGGAGATAAAGAAATATGGTGCACAAATCTTTCTCATTTAGCAAAAATAATTTTGGCATTTCTGCTCCAGAAATGCCATCGTCGTTGGCTTGCTCATCATGAACAATCTGATCATTTTTCCCTGGCCAGACTCAATTCCCGTCTCTGTGTGCATGGAGTTCTCCATCTTCATGCTCTCCCTGTGCTTGGTGGTTTTCCTCCCACAGTCCAAAAACATGCAGATTAGGCTAATTGGTGTTCCCAAATTGCGCGTAGTATGTGAATGAGTGTGTGTATGCGTGTGTGTCGGTGCCCTGTGATGGATTGACACCCTGTCCAGTGTGTACCCTGCCATGTGCCCTAAGTTGGAGGCTCCAGGCCCCCCGTGAGCCTAAATACAGGATAAAGCGGTATAGAAGATGAGTGAGTGAGTGAATTAAATAGAATTAACTTTGCCATGCCAATACTTTCCTATTAATAATAATAATTGAGTGTGTAGCTGTAGCTTGTGGAGCCAGAGGCTGCTTTGACTGGTGTATAAAATGACTCAAGATGCATTAATGTTGAAACATGTCTCCTCCTGCTTTATTTAGAGGAAGTATTTAGGGATATACATATGCAATAACAGTTACAACTGTCCTCACTTACAGCTCTATTCTCTGTTCAGGAAAGTAAAAAACACCATCATGGGTGAGTATATTACCTTATTAATATATATATATATATATATATATATATATATATATATATATATATATATATATATATATATATATATATTAAGTTCCTGATTAACATGTTTTGGTTTCTATTAATAGTTTAATAGTAGTTAGTCATGTGTTTATCCTAAGTTTTTAAAAGCTGGCTGATCCTCAGTGATCTAAGATTCTTTTTGTCATTTCTTTGTTAGCTTGCATTTTTGGAGACGTCACAAAAATCCAAACTACTGGGGCATCAGAAAAAACAGCTAAGCAGGACAAACTTACTGTAAAAGGTACTATAAATGGTGGACACCTTTGCATGTTAGTTTTGAAAATGGACATGAGAAAAAGATTATTGATGAATGATCCCTTTCATAGGGGTGGAAGCATCGTACAAACTGGCTGAGCATGATCTGAAGAAGATGGACCAGTACAAGAGCATCATCATCAAAGTCGGTAGAGCGAAGCAGATGGACCCTGCTGTGATCGCAGGCATCATATCCAGAGAGTCGAGGGCTGGAGCGGTGCTTGTGAATGGCTGGGGAGACCATGGCAACGGCTTTGGTCTCATGCAGGTAGGGTTAGAGTTAAACCCTTTGTAATGTAGTCAAGATGTGAGATAACAGTGAAAGTTACAGTAGTTGTAGTAGGAGTGTCCATGGGTTACTACATGTTAGAAAAACATGGATTCTGATGCAGTGAAAATTAGAAAGGGTAAATCGAAAGGTTCAAAAGGTTATAGTCCTTGTTGAAAATATAACTTGTATAATGCATTAAGAATTTTTATGATTTTTAACCAGTTCACTGGTGACTCAGTGATTAGGGAAGTTAGACACTAATTGGAAGACTGTTCTGAAATCAGAGCACTGATGAATGATAAAAGTGTCATGCACAAATTTGATGATATGAATAAGCACCACCATGTGTTCTTTAAATATTTGGTGGAATTTATATGACCTCGCTCATTTGTATTGTCTTTAGGTTGACAAGCGCCATCACACTCCGAGGGGAGCCTGGAACAGCGAGGAGCACGTCACCCAAGGCACTGAAATTCTAATACAATCCATTCAAGCAATTCAAAAGAAATTCCCCAGCTGGCCCAAGGAGCACCAATTTAAAGGTACAATTTCATCAGTTTGTGGTCTATGTTGCATTAAATGGTCACATTTATCCAGTTATCGTTTCTGTTCATTATTTATTACATTTAGCTTCCTCATATTCTCTGCTGTTTCAGGAGGAATTGCAGCCTACAATTTTGGCCCAGGTAACGTCCGCACGTATGAGCGCATGGACATCGGTACCCCGGGAGATGATTATTCCAGTGACGTGGTAGCTCGGGGTCAGTGGTTTAAACGACAAGGCTTCTGAGCAGTATTTGTCTTTTTTCTTTACAACTATGTAATTGCTATGTTTTTTGCACGTCTTTAAGCAACTTCTATAGCAGCTCTACTTGCAGTGTTCAAATAAACTATATATCTATATAAATCAAATAAACGTTTGGTCTGTACATTGGTCAAAACTCGCTCTTTCATTGATATCTTTATGTTTCATACATTGGAGGAAACCAGGAACCAGTCTCAGAAACAATACTGTCCAGATGTCTGTATGTCTGTATGTCTATCCAGATAATTTTGTTTTATAACCCTCATATGTTCCGAAACCAAGGTGCTAATCAATGCAGCAATTTTAAAGTGTCACTATGCCACAAAACACAGAGTTAAAAAAGGATACAGGATTCAAAGACTAAGTGGGTATGTAACTGAAGGTCATTCTATTCTGCTGTGTCATGTGAATGATAAAGAACCTGTTGCCATAACTGAGGTAAATGGTTCCATCATTGATTTAGCATTCTTGTCAGAAGACAGGAACAAGATAGTGACAAGAATGATTATACAAGAACCAGGTATAATAAATGTAATCCACAGTTCAATTACAGTTCATGAAGAAATTCAGTTGGCATTTACAGTGGACCCTCGGACTGCGAGTAATCCGGTTTGTGAGCGTTTCGCAAGACGAGCAAAAACTTTTAATACATTTTTATTTAAAAAACAGGCGACTCTTGATATACCAAGTATACCAAGAGTATCATGTGGCACGTGTGCGCTTCTTGTTTTGACCCCGAGCATCACGTGATCACAAATGAGCCAATGGTTCTTTTCTCGCCCGCTGCAGAACTGGGTAATCGTCTCCCATGCTGGGTCTCAGTGAACATATGTCACTCATATAGTCAACATCCATGCGCACGTGTACTGTTTACTATGGCAATGTGACCATGTGTGTGTGTGTGCATAAAGCATGTTTTATTTTGTGTATGTTTGTAGGACGACTTTCACATACACACCCACACCACTTTACTGAATTGAGAATTATGCTCGCAATCCAACGTTCCACTGTACTGTTTTGTAAGGCAATGCAACTATTACCCCATTTACTATGGTGCTTTGCTACACTCTCCTTAAACCTACCAATCACAGAAAACTGTCTTCATTGTGTAAAATAGATTTTTTTTAAGTATATATTGGAATATAAAATATATAAAAATAAATACTTTTGTTACAACAATAAAGTTATTCAAAATTGCTCTCCTTTTGAGATTTTTCTATGGAAGCAAATTATCATCATAATTGCTTGAATTATATCAGCCTTTGAAAAATTTTTAAATTTAATCACTTCTGAATTGTTAATTTTGTCATTTAAATACTACTGAATTTATTATCTACTACTTTATTTATTTTAAAGGCAACATCTTTGAATTTAAGTGCTCTGAATGTCACACCAAATTTTTAACAATCCATTTCAAGCTGTGAAATTCGGGTAGAAAATTCAAGCTTGGAAATTCATTACAGGAAAAGTAATCGAGCCAGAACGGAATCCGTTCGTCAGTCACGTGACCCAGGAAAGCGGACGCACAGCTTGAATTTTCAACAATTTTTCAAAGCCCTCTCGAATATTGAGTCGAACAGTCCTCATTTATCACAGACCATCTCAGGCTGTCCTCAGCAGCAGCAGTACTCAATGTGATGAGAACTCCAATGACAAGGATCGCATCAGAATGAATCATACACGTCCGGAGGGAAAATTGGGTCAGAACCACTGCTATTGTGTGTGAATGTGTATATATGTGTGAACCCTGCGATGGATTGGCACCCTGTTCAGGGTGTACCCTGCCTTGTGTCCTAAGCCTAATGGGATAGGCTCAAGGCCCCCTGCGACCCTGAAAACAGGATAAAGCGGTATTGACGATGAGTGAGTGAGTAAAGAAATTTTAAGTTGCGATCAAGGGATATGCCGCATAAATCTCTCTCTCGCTCTATCTCTCTCTCTCTCTTTCTCTCTTTCCCCTTGATCCCGCTCTTTCTATTTTAACACACAACACACATACACAATGAAATTGTCAGGGGATTTGTACAGCTGGGTGTGTCAGACAGACAGAAAGAGATTTCTGCTTCATATCCCTTGATATTATCTCTAAATGCCATTCAATACTTTCTGAGAGGACTGTGTGTTGCTAAAATGTGGAATTTTACCTAACCAATTAAGATTGGCTACTATAACAGATGCTAATCTAACATTACATTTATTGATACATTTGCTAATGTAGACAAGTAACATTAGCAAATTTGCTGAATTTACCTCAAAACCTTTTTCAAATTAGATTGAGTTGATGTTTTGTACAGATGTGAAAGTGCACCTGATTTAATACTGTATGTCTTAGCTAACGCCACCTGCTTGAAACATTTTACTGAGGAAAGGACAGGGACGCTCATTATGCACGTTCAGATTTACACAGATATCTGTATTGCTAATGAACAAATGCGCATAGCATTAGAGGGTTACCACAGATAATTGTGGACAGAATAAATACTGTAGTAAATAAATACTGTAAATAAATACTGTAAATAAATACTGTAGAATTTCCGCTCCTGCTATTTTGATGCATTTGTAGTTGCCAGAGATTAACATGTAGGTTTGTATGTATACGTGTGCCGCAGGCTATGACATCTTTGGCACATGACTGGAGGTTCTCCTTAGTTATAAAAATAACCAATTATATAATTAATTAATAATGTGTTATGATTAATAATATGATTATTATATTAATTATAATAATTAATTCATGTTAACACTGCTGTAGCCGGAGGCTGCTCTGACTGGTGTATAAAATGACTCAAGGTGCATTAATGTTGGGGCGTTGCACTGAAACATGTCTCCTCCTGCTTTATTTAGGGAAGTATTTAGGGATATACATATGCAATAACGGTTACAATTGTCCCCACTTACAGCTCTATTCTCTGTTCAGGGAAGTAAAAAACACCATCATGATTGAGTATATTTAAGTACCTAAATAACATGTTTTGGTTTCTATTAAATGCTTCATAGTTATCCGTATATTTATCCTAATTTCTGCAAAGCTCAAAGTGATCTCAGGTTCTCTTTGTCATTTCCTCAATAGTCTGCATTTTCTGAGACATCGCAAAGATCCAAACAACTGTTTTTATTGAAAATATAACTTGTGTAATGCATTAGGGATTTTTATAGTAACGTTTAACTAGTTCGGTGATTAGGGAATTAGTGATTAGTAGATTAGAAGACACTGAAAATCACCTGAGTGTTCTGAGATCACAGATGAATCATGAATCAAAATATTAAACTCTCTGCAAGGTCATTCGAATAAAAGAGTCATGCACAAATATGATGAATGTGAATAAGCACCACCATGTATACTGTACATAAAATTTTGGTGGAATTTATATGACCTTGCTCACTTGTATTGTCTTTTGGTTGACAAGTGCCGTCACACCTCGAGGGGAGCCTGGAACAGCGAGCAGCGCATCACCCAAGGCACAAAAATTCTAACACAATCCATTTAAGCAATCCAAAAGAAATTCCCCAGCTGGCCCAAGGAGCACCAATTTAAAGGTACAAACTGACACTTTTTGGTCTGTTATACATTAATCGACAAACAGGAAGATGTAAAATTAAATCACAGGGACATCAGAGGACCACTGGACATCGGTACCACAGGGGCGATTATTGGACTTTCACTTCCACAGATGGCGCTGTATATTTTTTAATTGGGGCCTATGAGTGTGCAAGTGAAATGTAGTTTGTTCCAAAATTCAAGAGTTGGCATTGTACATTTTTAAATCATGCTTATGAGTGTACAATTCGTTTTAAAATGTACTGGTCAGTTAAAGAAGTATGTTTGTCTATATATATACACACACACACACACACACACGTGTATACCCCTAGAGGCCGCCTTAATTCCAGAGACTTTGATTTAAGAGGAACTGCATTTCCCAGAATGCATCTCACCTCAGGTGATGGGGCACTTACTTGAACCAAATTTACTATTTCTTATAAATAGCCTGTCTTCAGTGTTATATTGTCTTGCACGCTTCTGGTTGGTCTTGCATCTGTTTATGACGTACTGTTTTCCATGCTGTTCTGCACCTGTTTGTTTGTTCTGTTTGTTAGCCATAGCTTCATGTTTAGTTTGTTTGCTTTTTGAAGTTATTAAAGTTTTAACTTCCGCACATATGCCCCGCCTGCAGTCTTCTAACTGTGACAATATATACAGGTGCTTCTTTGAAAAAAATAGAATATCATCGAAAAGTTGATTTATTTCAGTAATTCAATTCTAAAACTGAAACTCATATGCTATATAGATTCATCACACACAGGCTGATATATTTCACGCGTTTATTTATTTTAATTTTGATGATTATGTCTTACAGTTCATGAAAATCCAAAATTCAGTATCTCAGAAAATCTTAATATTACTTACTGTAAGATCAATAATGATTTAAAAAAAATTTCTAACACAGAAATGTTGGATTACCAGGGCTCCCTTTGCATGAATGACTGCAGCAATGCAGATAATGATGATTGTTGTTGTTGTTGTTGTTGTTGTTGTTGTTGTTATGAATAATAATAACAATAACATCAACACAACTACTCAATAATGCCAGAGGATTACAGAAAGCAGAAATCCCATATTTACAGAATGGAATTTAAACCCTTAAATTATTCCCTAGTTTGTTTGGATTACTTTGTGGGTTTGGTTTGATACATTTATTAAATTCATGTTTTTTATCATATGATTATAATATTCAGCTTAAGAATGGCAGCTGAATCCAATTCCAAAACTTATGCCCTTTTGCTGGGGGTACAAGAAAGGACCATGATCAAAACTTTACTTGTATTCTTACCACTGTATAAACTATTCAAATAGGAAACATGACCAGACAGTCCTCATTCATATTTTATAAATGTAATATCACAGAATATACGGAATATAATACCTATTATAACAATCCTATTTTATTAGAACATATCCAGTCTTGTACAATAGAAGTATAGTGATGTGCAGTTAGGTGTCTTAAAAATGAATTGTTCAAGTGATTATAAGCAGCAAGCAAATTTTGTTCCAGGTAGCTTTGCTTGGTTTACATCATAGAGGAATGAGTTAACTGCTATTTTGGGGTAAAAAGTGGCATATTATTTTGAAGTATAAATAAAAAATAAATGGTTTTCCAAATGTTTTAGAAATAAAGGTCTGATAAGGTTTGTGTGCCTTTGTATTCAGCCCATTTTACTAATTGCCCTCAGAAGTCACTTAATTAGTCAATAGAGTCCACCTGTGTGTAATTATATCTAAGTATAAATACAGCTGTTTTGTATTTCAAAAGTCTGCAGAGGTTTGTTAGAAATCATTAATGAACAAACAGCATCATGAAGCCCAAGGAACACACCACACAGGTCAGGGATAAAGTTATGGAGAGGTTTAGGTTATAAAACATATCCCAAGCTTTGAACATCTCACTGTTCAATACATCATCTGAAACTGGAAAGACCATGGCAAGACTGCAAACCTACCAACACAGGGTGACCCTCACAAACTGACAGACCGGGCAAGGAAAACATTAATCAGTGAAGCAGCCAAGAGGCCCATGGTAACTCTGGAGGAGCTGCGGAGATCCACAGCTCAGGTGGGAGAATCTGTCCACCTGAATCTGTTTAAAGCTCTGCATAGGCCTCGATTGCAAAACGTTTGTCTTAGAAATGGACAGAAGTATATTTAACTATGCCTGGTTACACCAGGGCCAAGAAGTAACTACACATAGAAACAGACACACATACCCTGCTTGCCGTCACATTCTCTCTGTGCTCACTTTATTCCACTGATTAACATTATAAAGTTCATCAGCCAGAGTTCCAAGTGCTGCTAAATACACTGCAAGAAAATCTTAGGCTAAATGTCATCATTGTGTGTACTGTATACAGTATATCAGCTTCAAAAGGACAAAAAAAAGATCAGCAGTGTGTCAGTAGGAAGGTCAGTAACATACTGTGGCATCCAGAATTACTAAAGGAAGTCTCTGAAAAGTTTGGGGGTCACAGGGTCACATGACCTGGAAGACATTGAAAAAGTCTCAGTAAATAGGTCCTAATTCCTACCTAATATCTATGCACTAAATAGATTGTTAATAATATTTTTTGGTCTCTCTGACTTGTCGAGACTCTATACTGCAAGTAACTAAATAGTGCCCCCTGGTGAATAATAGTAGCAGGTTTTAAAATAGTGATTTAGTGAAACATTTTTAATGTTGGAAAATTATTGCATGGTAAAAAAAAAAAAAAAAGATAAATGTTGTTTCTACTATGTTTAATAGTGAAAGTAAGAGCATTTCCACATATATAAAACAGTCACATACTATTAACTGCTCAAACACACAATGAGATGCGTATATGCCAGTGTTTCATGTGTGTGTTCATGAGTGAAGTTTCATTAAAGCTGTATACGGCACCTCATACATTTTCTTCATATTGAACCGGAGAAAAAAACCCAATGTGTAGTAATACTGGAGGGGAAACAATGTGGGCACACAATTGTTGGGAAAAATGCCACAAACCTGAAGAGACACATGAAGGCATACAATAAAAATCTCCCAGTTTTACAGGTAATTATGTTATCACATGTTAGCATAATTATGTTGTGATGGATTTTATTTTATTTTATAGTTAAACCGTTGCCAAGCACATTAAGCTAAAAGGTTAGCAAATGATTGTGACCCATAGGAGCGATCCCTAAAACATTCCACGTGTGTAAATTCATATATATATATATATATATATATATATATATATATATATATATATAGATAGATAGATTTTTTTTTTTTTTTTTTTATGTTTCAAAACACTGTCCATTCTACTCGAAAAATGGACATGCAGCAGTTGTTGTGATGGTTAAAAATAAATATAATCAGATGAAAAGATTTTTAAACTCACATTTTAACTCACATTTTAAAGTGTTAAGATAATTATTTAGTGAAAAACCTTGAAAGAAATATAATGTTAACTGTAGTGTTAATTAATCTTATTGCTAAAATATGATTATTACATTATTGTTTACATTAACTAAAAGTAGACTAAAATAATTTGAAAGACTTTGAAAATAGCTGACAAAATGAACACTAGTATCCATGGCATTTGAAAAACTGAGCCCTAGCCACCACATCATTTGCATAGTCTGCCCCTGTAGTCCTGGCATCCATGTCCGCATGAGAGCAAACATTATCCTGGCCAGCATTGTAGGCTGCAATTGCTCCTGAAACAGAACAACGCATAACATGTAAGAACTTTTACTGAAGCTCCTGTTTTTTTTTTTTATTTAGTTTTTTGCATATTTTAAATAATTCAAACCAAACAAATGTTCATATTACACAAAGATAACCAGAGTACATACAAAATAAAATTTTTAAATGATGATTTCATTTATTACGGAAAAAAAAAGCTGTCCAAACCTGGCTGACCCTATGTGAAAAAGTAATTGCCACCTAAACCTAATAACTGGTTGTGCCAACCCTGGCAGCAAGAATAGCAATCGAGTGTTTGCAATACCTGGCAATTAGCCTTATGCTGTGGAGGAATTTTGGCCCAATCTTCTTTGCAGAAATGTTTTAATTTAGCCACATTGAAGGGTTGAACTCATTTAAGGGCATGCGGCAGCATACCAATCAGATTTAATTCCAGATTTTGACCAGGCCACTCCAAAACCTTAATGCAGGTGTGTTTCAGATCATTGTCCTTCTACATCATCAAAGGGCACTTGAGCTTGAGGTCACGACCTGACAGCCAGACATTCTCCTTCAGGATTTTTTGGTAGAGTGTGGTAGAGGGGTCGAATTCATGGTTCCATCAATAATGGCAAATTGTCCAGGTTCTGAAGTTGCAAAACAGTGCCAGACCATTGCACTACCACCACCATTGGTATGTTGATTATTGGTATGCTGTTCTTTTTATTAAATGATGTGCTGACTTTACGCCATGATTGAGTTGAGCTAGGACAATCTTAAACAGTTCAACTTTTGTCTGATCAGTCTACAGAATACTTGGGGATAATCAAGATATTTTTTGGCAAATGTAATATGAGCCTCTGTGCTTTTTTTGCGTCAGCAGTGGCTTTCCCCTTGGAACTCTCCCATAGATGCCATTTTTGTCCAAAATGGCCAACATTCTAACCTTAACTTAGGTAAGTGAGCCCAGCAGTTCTTTAGATATTGTTCTGGGTTGTTTTATAAGCTCCTCAATGGGTCGTCATTGTGCTCTTGGTGTAATTTTGCTAGACCGGCCACTTCTGGGATTGTTCCAAAGTTCTCCATTTGTGGATAATGACTTGCTGGAGTCCCAAAGCCTTAGAAATGGCTTGGTAATCCTTTCCATACTAATAAATGTCAATTACTTTGTTTCTCATCTGTTCTTGAATTTCTTTAGATCGTGTTGCTTTTTGAGATCTTTTCTTTCTTTTTTTTCATGATTCAACAGGTCTGGCAATAATCATGCCTGGGTGTGGCAAGTGAAATTTAACTCAGATTTTCAAAAATAACGGTTCATCCATGTTTTAGCAAGAGGGCAATTACTTTTTCATATAGGTCTAGGTAGGTTTGGACTTTTTTTTCCTTAATAAATGAAATCGTCACTTTAAAACTGCATTTTGTTTATTGGGCAAATGCTTTTTTTCATGACCCTGTACCTGAGAATGTTCATTGGTTATGTCACACCCGTTAGTTACTGTAGCATGGAACTGGGCAAGTTTCAAAAATACCCAGAATAAAGGAAATTCTTAACATGATTAAAATAAACATAATACTGATCAGAAACCACCAAATACTACCAAATTCTGTAGTTTCACGATTCAGTTCAATGCTTGTTCAATTCAGCCTATGCATCAAAGTATATTCATTATAGATAAAGCACGAGAGTGAAGGAGAAGAAGAACACTTAAAGACATGAACTGTCTTTAGTTCGCTAACACTGATGTTATTAAACGCTACTGCACTCCTGTGCCAGGCCCTGCATTACTAACCAGATGATTCATTTGTCAGAAAATATGTTTCAAAAACTGATGTCCTTCATTCCAAGTCCTACAAAGTGCTGACACCTGAGATTCATTCCATAAATGCTAAATAAACATTTGGCATATAATAAAAAAAGAATTCAGGCAATTCCACTGCACCAGGCTATAGCATACAGAAACAAGTATATTAATAAACCAGAAATATTATCCAAGCCATGCTGTAATGGAAAATTCATAAACACTTCCTGACCAATTAGAACGACAGGCCTAGTTAGCTGTGTTATATCAAAATGTCAGTTTAAGTATTTCAGAATTTTAAAAAGTGTTACAAAGTGGATACATTTTAAGTGTTAACCAAAGATTCAACCTTCTTTTATACAAATCTTATTACTTATTTTTCACAAAATGGAATCAGAAATTACACAAATGGGACCGTTTTTACCTTTAAATTGATCCTCTTTGGACCAGCTCGGGAATTTTTTTTGAATTGTTTGAATGAAATAGATTAAAATATCAGTAGCTTGGTGGATGTGCTCCTCACTGTCCCAGGCACCCTTTGGATTGTGGTAACGTTTGTCAATCTAAAGAAAATGGTATTACACATCATCTGCCATGTAGCTTGTTTTGGAGCAATATTTACTTGTATATAAGTAATAGTAACACTAACATTTAGCTCAGACAAACAAAATTTAACAGTTTTGCATTACGCATTTTTTGTTTCAACAAACCTGCATGAGTCCAAAGGCGTTGCCTCCATCTCCCCAGCCATTAACAAGCCCTGATGTAGGCGATCCAGCCCTTGTCTCTCTGGATATGATGCCTGCAATGACCGCCGGGTCCAACTGTTTAGCTCTGGCAACATTCATGATGATGGGCTTGTACATGTCCATTCTCTTCAGATCATATGCAGCCATTTTATGTGAGGCTTCCACACCTTTTATAACAATATTTGAAGTATCACATGTTATATTCTTAAAATAACAAGATACGTTCTATATAACAAGTTACAAGGTAGAATGAAAGTTAAGCAACAAACCGCTTATTTTTAAGTTGTCCTGGGAAGCTGTCGTGGAAGACGCTCCAGTCGTGTTGATCTTCATGAGATCTACAAAAATGCAATGAAGAACTTTGAGGTTACATTATCAATATGAAAGTTTTTGTGCAGGCTTAAATATTGCTAATACTCTAGTTTCACCTTTCAAAACGCAAAAAGAGGGTTGTATAACAAAATTTAGATAGAGGCCCATGTAATTTGAGCAGGAATAGCACAAACTATTTTTATCACATATAGTTGCAAGTAATGATAAGCGGGCCTAAGCACCTTGCGCCATCGCTACCTGGGCGCACCAGAAAGACAGCGGGCACAGTGGGCACATGCATTTAATGGGGATATCCCAATACCATTATTACATAATTTTTAAAAAAAGGGGGAATTTTAGGTTTAGACCTCCAAAAAGCTTGAGATGCTGAAAAAAATGTAATGTCACTGAACGTGATGAAACATTTTTCGGCATAAGTTTAAGACATCGTCACAGCTGACCCATTTGAAATATGAAAAATCCATCTGCAGTTTTGCATCCTCTATGTTTTAAGATCACATAGGCCCGGTTTGGTGGCGATCATATAAATTCCCTAGGAGGAGTGTATCAAATTCATTCTGGTGCAGTTTGCAAACAACACAAAATAACTGACTTCCTGTTGAGTCGAGCCCATGACATGCAATGTGAAAGTTGTTCAACTCAGTGAGCTCTGAATGTATACTGGGTTTCACGTGCATACATGCAAGTGTATATGAGCCATGCATCAAAATCTCGTGTGAGGGCCCAGAGCCACACCAGGGGATCCAGACTCTCAGGCATCTTAATGCAGAGGTGGGTAGTAACAAGCTACATTTACTCCGTTACATTTACTTGAGTAACTTTTTGAAAAAATTGTACTTCTATGAGTAGTTTTACTGCACCATACTTTTTACTTTTAGTTTTGTGAAGAAGATGCTCTACTCTTACTACGCTACATTCCGCTACACTCGACTCGTTACTTTTCTAACCATTTATTCTACACATTAGATATTATTTGTTTTTGCCAGAGAAATGCAGCCGGTGGATCTACCACGTGACTGTGTTTCACCAATCAGACGTAGCAACAACAATCACATGACATATAAATGATACCAGCATATAACTGTGTTTTGGTCCCCAGTATACTGTACCAGCACCAAAACACAACATAATTGCTGGTCAAGCTGGTGACTAGCAATGCTGCTGGTTTTATTGTGTTTTAAGTTATTTCAATTGATTACTTTTTTAAATGTGCATTTATTCAGTCAGTGTATTTATATAAAATGTTTGTTTTGTGTTTTTAGACAACCGGATAGATATTTAATAAATGTAAAATAATGTTAGTAAATGGTTTAAATGGATTATTTCTGTCTCTTGTATGCAACTGCATTTAAAGATAACACTACACGGTCTATGTATTTGCAACAAAAAAAAAACAAAAAAAAAAGAAAATACAAGATAATGAGCTAACTGGTAATAATACTGAGGTAAAATGGTAACTAATTTTAAACAGAAAAGCCTTGCTGGTGGCCCAGTAAAATTAGCTATACCTGGTTGGTGAACTTTTTTTTTTTCTTTTTTTTTTTACCACAGTCATCCTGGTTCACCAGCTAAACCAGTACCAGATTAGCACTAAGCAGTATTAACCAGCACAGACCAGTGTATAAATCATGCTGGCCTATGCTGGATTTTTCAGCAGGGCCTTCCGCTCCCTGTAATACCAGGCCTAAATATTATTTTCCTTTTTCTTAAAAAATAAAAAAAATAATAATAATAAAACCATTAAACTGCACTACCCGGACATGTGGTGAGATTTATATGAAAAACCGATTATAACTATCATTTTGCGCTGCGGTAAGAAAATCTGATACGGTAAGAGAAACCGTTAGAACACCGGAAAATACGTTGCATATAAAATACAGAATGAAACTAAATTTAAACAGAATGAAGATTCTTGTTTGTGTGTGTGTGCGCATTTTTTTTCTTACTCATCGTCTTTTCCTGATTGTCCTCGAGTTGGCAAAAAATGTCTACGACGTGTTTGTAGCTGTGCGAAACAGGACTTTACTTTCACTTTCTCAGCGACCCCAAACCCACCGAGTCAAGCGCACACACATACACACACACACACATACACACACACACACACATATACACACACACAGAGAGAGAGAGAGAGACTCGTCGTGAAACGGTGTGAACCAAAAAAGTGTGAAGAGAAACAGTGGATTTAAATGTTCTGAGGAAATCGAGGTGAATCAGAGAAGCAGGTGAGTCATGGTCGTGGGTGTCAGTGGCGGTTTTAGGCATCGGCGAACTGGGCTTTTTTTTTTCACAACTCCATGGGGGCGGCACTTGGGGGGGGGGGGGGGATGCTTTTTTTTATATATGACTTTGGCGCGGCGCCCCTGTGCAAGTTTGCTGAAAAGGTGCCATGCACTAAAGCTGTGAGAAGTGGAAAGGGGAGCGGAGGGGAGGCGGCGCGGAGGAAAGTTCACCTCTCCCAAAAGGAGGGGAAATCCATCCAGTGGTGGCTAAATACCTTGACTTTCTTACAAATAGCGGCGCACATTTCATTTGCAAGATTATAAACACAGAGCTATAATTTATTGAATTTTGTTTTTTTCAATATTATGTGAAATGGCTAATAAAAATGGCAATAAAACGAAGAAATTATTATGTGGAGGTGAATTGGTTTAGTCCAGACTTCTAGTTGTGAGTGACAGTGGGTGGGTGGGTGGGGGGGGGGGGGGGGGGGTTGGGTGAAGAGGAGAAACGAGCAAAAGATTAAGGTATGCAACAACGTTCTCTCTGTAGGATTACTGTATCATGTCAATAAAGTTCTAATGATGATTAGTGTTATAACGTTAGGTTTGTTAGCAGTCTTGCTGGCCTAGTCTTGCAGATGAGGAGCTGGCAGAGCAATGCAATACACCAGGCACCACACGGCACTTTGGAGGACACTCTGATTTGGACAGTAGAGAGCTTGTGCAGGAAATCAAGAACTTCTCTCCGCTGCCGTCAAAAACCATGACGCTCCTTGAGCTCATCACTTTCATTTATGAAAAAGATCTATCGGAGATCTACCCCAACTTTTGGACTGCTCTCAGGATTGCACTTACTCTGCCAGTGACTGTAGCTCAAGCGCAAGAGGAGCTTTTCAAAACTGAAGTTGATCAAGTCATATCTGAGATCAACCATGTCTCAAGAACGGCTCACTGGCCTTGCTATCATCAGTGTCGATCACTCAATAGGGGAGCAGATCTTTTGCATCAAGGAAGGCCAGAAATGTCTTTTTTTTTTTTTTTAAGTTCAGTGTTATAATTATATTTTTCTGAAGTGTGGTGTGCTTTTTAGATTATTTATTTATTTACACAATATTTAACTATATTTCATCAGTATTTTATTCTTAATAAAAGTAATATGTAAAAGACAGTAAATTTATTTAAGTTCCAAGATTTTTTGTGATATTGTTTTGTGATTATTGACTGATGTGTGCAATAAAACAACAGTGTTTCTGCAATATTATGATTTCGTGTAATTTTTTTTTTATTGTGTGCGGCGGAGGGGAAGGGGGCGGGGGGGCGCCCAGAGGCGGTCTCGCCCAGGGAGTAAATCAGTGTAGAACCGCCACTGGTGGGTGTAAATGTGGGTTCAGGAGTTCAAATGTGGGTGTAGGAGGTTGAGATCTCCAGTCATGCAGGTGGTCTCTGAGGACATGGCATGTCCAGGACATCCTTTTCCATATGAGGACATACTAAAAAAAATATTTAAAAAAAAGGTGGAATTTGAATGATAAAAATCTCCTGAAATGTATTTATTCTTTCACACTGGTAACTTCTTTAATAGAAATAACTTACTTGTAGTACCTTTAAAACTCTGAGCCATTATCTGTTTTGCTGTTTGTTAGGTTTTTTTTGTATATAAAAATGTATATGACTCAGGATTGTGCAGTATAGAGTGTCATAGCCTTTTGTTCCAGCACAAAATAGGTAATATGATGAACTGAATTTGAGTTCATTTTAACCAAATACCCAAACATAAAAAATAAAAAAATTAAGTTTTTAAAAATGGGTCACGTGTTTTTATTCTATTCTTACATTGGAAGGATAAATGTTGCTCAGTAGTCATGGTATTTAAACAACTGGGCTCTGGCTACCACGTCACTGGCATAGTCATTTCCTGTGGTCCCGATATCCATACCCTCGTATGAGTGGACGTTTCTTACTCCAGCGTTGTAGGATGAAATCCCCACTGAAAGAATAAACAGATAACCGTCAATACATTGCAAAATACTGTACATTGCAGTGAAGGATTATCAGTTTAGTTAATGTAAGAAAAAAGGCATAGAGTATGTTGTTATGCTGTGTTACAAATGCAAGCTAACCTCATGCCTTTAATGATTGATGGTTGGCTTACAGAAAAGAAAGGAGTTAAATGGTACTAAATACATCAGAACTTTGAAAGATACTAACTAGATTTGGCTTAATTAGACTGCAGAAACTTCACATGAGTCTCAGCTGAATTTTGGAATCCTTTTTTTTTTTCTTTTTTGCAAAAAAGCACAGAATGAGGTTTGTGAAATTTGGCCCCAATTACTAATCATTGGTGTTGCCTTCTGGTTGACACACTTCATGGTCGATTTGCAGAGCAGGAAAATTTATAACAACCAAGACTTATGGTAATGTAATTATATGCACCTCACTTTAAGACAAATTATACATGAAAAAAAGACAGACATGAAAAAAAATGTTTTGGTCATTTGTTAACAATGAATAACAACCTTTTTTTTTTACTTTCAGTGGAGAAGAGATAGGCCTTGTCCTAGGACTTACCTTTAACCTGGTGCTTTTTGGGCCAGTTAGGGAATTTTCGCTGAACTCCTCTGATCCAGTCAGTCAGAATCTCAGTGCCGGTGATCGTTTGTCAATCTAGAGAATTTGGTGTTATATATATAGATCACTTCATAGTAAACTGACATCTAATAGATTAGCATGGTTAATCTGACAAATCAAGTAACCCTCATGAGTTAGAACAATCAATAATCACTGAAAGTGAAACCGAAGCAGTGTAGTAAGAGGTTCAGTTAAATCTGAAATTGTCAGAAGTAAACAATTGCAGAAAGAACAGCTAAGACACTATGACTACTGAAGTAGTGCTTTAAACAAACCTGCATAAGTCCATAGCCATTGCCGTCTCCCCAGCCATCAACAAATGCTGCCCCAGCCTGTGTTGGTGAGCTGTTTTCTCGGATGCTCCAGTCGTGTCAATTTTCATTAAGTCTCCATAAATGCATGACAGAACTGACACGTACAAGATTCCCAGTGCTACAGAGACAGAAATTCCTACAGAGACAGAAATTTATTTGTGCAAGATAGAATAAATAAATTTGGCCAATAAAGTTTGTCTATTCTTTTGTTCTTTCCTCATTTTTGTTTTAAGAAAGATACAACATTTGCTCTAATCACACCCCGGACCGCACCACGCTCCCTCCGATCCTCCAGCACTGCTTCACCATCACCATCTCTCAGAGTTTGAGGAAGACATACATCTAGACGCTTTTCTGTTCTGGCACCTAGGTGGTGGAATGAACTTCTTCTAGATGTTCATACGGCTGAGTCTCTGCCAATCTTTAAACGATGACTAAAGGAACATTAAAGGAACAATAATGTTCATTGTTTCCACATGGTCCATTATTTAAGGGAAAATATTTACTTTTCATTTCCTTTTCTTGCTGTCCAACTTCTTTTTAAAGGACATGGAGTTTCCTCCAAAAGTATAGGAACAGCAATGAATTTAGTTTATTTGTTAGTTTGTAGGCATTTGTGTGTGAGATTATTATGAAACAATAGATCCGAATCTTTCCTGATAGTTACATTTAGATGTGTTAAACAACTTAGAACATGGCACCATTGGTGGCAGATCACATAATTTTTAGGAGAGCAAAAGTATTGAAGCAGACAGTGCTCAAGTAAATTAAAGTCCATTGCACAAGGGGTTTTACATAAATAAAAATTTCAAATAGAAATAAACAAATGTTTAAATGTATAGATTTATGAGCAAGCTAGAGGCATGGTGGCAAGGAAAAATTCCCGGGGATGATATGAGGAAGAACCCTCGAGAGAAACAAAACTCAGAAAGAAACCTACTGTATCATCACCTATTTCGGTGATACCACACTGCGTGACTATCATCTCCTATAATTGTGTGCAATAGGGTCAAAGGTGCAGTTTTACAACATAAACTGTGTTTTAGTTAACATGAAGTCATTTTCATTGAGCTTGTCAACTGTACAATGATGGATACAAAACTGTTCACAGCAATTTCAGTCCAAAAACTATTCAAACACACAAGCCTTTGAAGTCCAACTCTATGAGTATTGAGTCGAACCATCCTAAGTCATCACAGACCATCTGGGACTGTCCTCAGCAGCAGTGTCTCAATGTGATGAGAACTCCAACCAGAAGCATGGCATGAGAAGGAATCATGCAGTTCTGGATGGAAAACTGGGTCAGAACCACTGCTATCTCAGAAATGCCATGTGTAGCTCAACAGAAGCAGAGAAGAAGTCATATTAGCTACATGAAGTCCTGCCATAGTATTGGAATGACAGGGCCATTCTATTTATATGATGTATATTCAAGAAATTTTGTGTGAATGTGTGTATATGTGTGTGCCCTGCGATGGCTTGGCACCCTGTCCAGGGTGTACCCCGCCTTGTGCACTAAGCCTCCTGGGATAGGCTCCAGGCCTCCTGCGACCCTGAAAACAGGATAAAGAGGTACAGTGAGACATTTTGGGTGAGATCAAGGGATATGCCACATAAATCTCTCTCTATCTCTCTCGTTCCCCTTGATCCCGCTCTTTCTATTTCAACACACACAAAATGAAAGTGTCAGGGTATTTGTACATCTGGGTGTGTCAGACAGACAGAAAGAGATTTTTGCTTCATATCCCTTGATATTATCTCCAAATGTCTCCAATACTTTCTGAGAGGACTGTACTGTATGTAGCTAAAATGTGGAATTTTACCTAACCAATTATGATTGACTACTATAACAGATGCTAATCTAACATAAAATATATTGATACATTTGCTAATGTAGACAAGTAACATTAGCAAATTAGCTAACTTTACCTCAAAACCTTTTTCAAATTAGATTGAGTAGATGTCTTGTTTCACAGACGTGAAAGTGCACCTGATTTAATAAGTCTTAGCTAACGCCAACTTCTTGAAACATTTTACTGAGGAAAGGACAGGGACGCTCATCCTTCCACATTGCTGTCTGGTACATTGTCCACGTTCAGATTTACACAGATAGCTGTATTGCTAATGACGTTGCATAGCATGAGAAGGTTACCACAGATTACCGATTTTGACACTGAAATGATTGTTATTTCAATATAAGTAATATTAAAAAATTATTAAAAATGGCAACATTTAAATGACAAATTAATAACTAATTATAGTAACTAAATACTGTACAATTTCCACTCCTGCTATTTTGATGCATTTGTAGTTACCAGAGATTAACAGGTAGATTTGTATGTATTGTAAAATATGTGTACCGCAGGCTATGTCACCTTTGGCACATAACTGGAAATTGTCCTTATTTAAATAAAATATATGAATTAACTAATTATATAATTAATATAATTATTATATTAATTATAATAATTCATTCAATTGAGTGTATACTGCTGTAGCTGCCAGACTAGTGTATAAAATGACTCAAGGTGCATTAATGTTGGGGCGTTGCACTGAAACATGTCTCCTCCTGCTTTATTTAGAGGAAGTATTAAGGGATATACATATGCAATAACGGTTACAATTGTCCTCACTTACAGCTCTATTCTCTGTTCAGGGAAGTAAAAAGCACCATCATGGGTGAGTATATTTAAGCACCTGATTAACATGTTTTGGTTTCTATTAAATGCTTTATAGTTATCCATACTGTATGTTTATCCTAATTTCTGCAAAGCTTGCTGATTCTCTGTGTTTTTGGACTCTTTTTGCCATTTCTTTGTTAGCCTGCATTTTCGGAGACGTCACAAAGATCCAAACTACTGGGGCATCAGAAAAAACAGCTAAACAGGACAAACTTACTGTAAAAGGTACAATAAATGGTGGACACCTTTGCATGTTAGTTTTGAAAATGGACATGAGAAAAAGATTATTGATGAATGATCCCTTTCATAGGGGTGGAAGCATCGTACAAACTGGCTGAGCATGATCTGAAGAAGATGGACCAGTACAAGAGCATCATCATCAAAGTCGGTAGAGCGAAGCAAATGGACCCTGCTGTGATCGCAGGCATCATATCCAGAGAGTCGAGGGCTGGAGCGGTGCTTGTGAATGGCTGGGGAGACCATGGCAACGGCTTTGGTCTCATGCAGGTAGGGTTAGAGTTAAACCCTTTGTAATGTAGTTAAGTTGTGAGGTAAGAGGGGAAGTTACAGTTGTTAAAAGGAGTATCAATGGGTTTTTCCATGTTAGAAAAAAAAATCAAGATGATGGGAGATTATGGATTCTGATGCAGTAAAAATTTACTCCAAAAGATTATAGTCCTTGTTGAAAATATAACTTGTGTAATGCATTAAGGATTTTATAGTGATTTTAACCAGTTCACCAGTGGCTCAGTGATTAGGGAAGTTAGACACTAATTGGAAAACTGTTCTAAAATCAGATTACGGATGAATCCTGCATCAAATTTTTTTAACTCTCGGCAAGGTCATTTGAATAAAAAGGTCACGCACAAATTTGATGATGTAAATAAGCACCACCATGTATACATGGCATATATATTGAATACATGGAATTTATAGGACCATTCTCACTTGAATTGTCTTTAGGTTGACAAGCGCCATCACACCCCGAGGGGAGCCTGGAACAGCGAGGAGCACGTCACCCAAGGCACTGAAATTCTAATACAATCCATTCAAGCAATTCAAAAGAAATTCCCCAGCTGGCCCAAGGAGCACCAATTTAAAGGTACAAACTGTCATTAAGTCATTTTATGCATTAATTGACAAACAAGAGGTTGTAAATTCATTCACAAGTATATCAGAGAGAACACGATATGAATAGCAACTTGGACATGTTTAGATTTCTTAAATATTCAAATATCATCAAAAGAATGGCAATTTGGATCCGCTTAGTATCACTGCTGCAAATCTATACAAAGAGTGGTAACTTTTATCCTGTTATAGTTTATTACAATAAGTTTGTTCACATTTAATTTATTACTGTCCTCCATCATGTTTCTCTCGTGTTTAGGGGGAATCTCAGCCTACAATGCTGGTCCAGGAAACGTCCGCACGTATGAGCGCATGGACATCGGTACCACAGGAGATGATTATGCCAATGACGTGGCGGCCCGGGCTCAGTGGTTTAAACGCCAAGGCTACTGACCAATATTTGTTTTTCTCTTTACTATTGCATAACTGCTATGTTTTGTGCACATGTTTAAAAGCACACATAATAAGCAACACAAGTAATAAGCAACTTATATAGCAACTCTCCTTTATAAAATAAAATATGCTATATGTGACTATATGTATATACTATATGTTACAGCATACAGTATACTATATTATATACTATATCGTAATGTTGGTAAAAGTTGGTATTTGGAATATGTCGATCACAAAATGTGTTTATGTTGTATATTAGAATAAGAACTTTCACAAATACCTAATAGGTAACACTTTTACACTTTCAACATTTTGCCATAGGTGAGCAATAATGACTATATATATATTCTCCTTTCTTTCTGCTACTTTTATAGCCTTCTTTTTGGCCAGAAGTTGGTATTTTTTCAGGTAATATTTTGGATTTGTGTTTGTCCATGTTCAGTTTCTGCTGTATATTACAAAAAGAACTTTCACAAATTACTAATAGGTATGCTTTCACTCATTCATCATTTTGCCATAAGTGGCCATGCATATATATATAAACTAATTCTGTTGGCCTGCCAATGTTTCCCGCGCCATGTAACAGTAGGGAGTGTAACAAATGTAAGACAGCGTCATTTTTGCAGGTCATATTGTGAGGTAATAAAATATCTGCCGAAACATCGGAGCAGTGTGAGGAGCGGCAGCGAGTTGACCGCATTGGAGGAAACAAGGTTTATAGGTAATGGTAGCATGTGGGTGTCAGGATCTTCACATGGGCGGAGCTATGGGTAACCTCTAGTGGATACATAAAACAAACACATCTGTTCTCACTTAAGCATTTTTCTCTATACAATGTATAGAGATTTGGCCATAAAGGGCCAGTATGAGCATTTTTGCTGGGCATTTAAATGGGAAAAAAAATGGAATTTTGAAATGGGTCTTGTTTCGATTCCCGCCTTTGACTTTGCGCGCATGGAGTTTGCATGTTCTCTACGTGATTGATGGGTTTACTCAGGGTACTCCAGTGTTCTCCCTCAGTTCTCCCAGAGACATACAGATCAGGATATAGATTATTTTCCTAGGCTCCAAGCCCCCCACCACCCCTTTATACAGCATAAAGACGAGAGTGAAATGCGTTCTAACCGGCAGATGGCGCTGTTAGGCCTTAGTATATTTAATTTAAACAGTAATCTGCCTCCATGCTGTCTAATTGGAGCAAATCAGTCGTCTTTCAGGTTCTGATGGATAACAGCTCGATCCTGCCGCCTTGTTGATCTTGTAAGTAGCATGTTTATGTTTATATGTTAGTTTGACCCCTTTAACGTTTTAGTGTTCGTTTGCGTTCCACTGAGAGACTTTGTGCATATAAAACAAACACTGCCAGCGCGGAGGAGACGGGCTTTGGGTTGGAAATGTTTGTGAGCGTCTGGTGAAGTCTGGTGGAGTTCTTCACGTGCGGAGTTTTTAAATTGGTGTCTCGCGCGATATGTGACCAGCAGCACGCGCGTCGAATACACGGACAAACAGCTGTTAAACCGTCAAAACTGTCAAGAGTCGGTTTTCGCGTGTACATTTAATTTGCAGTAACGTACATAGTGTGTGTATACATGTATTCAAAAATATACTTGGACTATTTACCAACTTCCTGAGTATTTGGACTTGAAACGGTTCCTTCAGTAACAATGTAAAACAAACCCTGATTTCATCACAAACTCTGGTGAAGTGCTTTCAAACACACGTGTTTGTTTGTTTGTGTGTGTGTATGTGTGTGTGTGTGTGTGCAGGGGGGCGCGGAGGTTGGTGGTGGTGGTGGTTATCTTTTGTCTAACTTCGAATCGATTAATCGACTAATAGAGTTAAAAAGACAGATTATTGTCCTGTTCTTGCTCGTGATATAAATGACTTCACTTGTTCCTTTCCTTAGAGCTTGAATTTGCCCTACATACTCATATAAAATATCATGGTTTTATAGTGTTTACGTCAAGAAAATAATACTAAACAACCCATTGTAACATAACAGTATCACTTTATTTGCATTATCTGGGTGAAAACTATGACAAAGGGTGGCCCAAAAGTCTGGATCTGTAGGCACAAATGTATTTCCGATGTAAGTATAAATTACAGGCGGCATGGTGGCATAGGGGTTTAACACTGTCACCTTGCACCTCCATGGTCTGGGTTCGATTCCTGTCTCGGGACTGTTTGCATAGAGGTTTCATGTTCTCTCTGTGCTTGGTGGGTTTCCTCTAGGTGCTCCGGTTTTCTCAGATTAGTTAATTGGCGTTCCCAAATAGCCTTGTGTGTGTGTGTGTGTGTGTGTGTGCGCTCTATGATGGATTGGCACACCATCCAGGGTGTACACCGCCCTATGTCCCAAGTAATGATGTTTCACACGGAGATGATGTCCTTCTTTAATTCGACAACCATTCTGGGCCGATTCTGTCTTTGGATGACAACAGAGAAAAAGTTCAAATGGTGTTCGGTCTGGTTTTGTTCCTTCTTTTAGATTCTAATTTTGTTAGAAACCATTTTGGGTATGAAATAAAATACATCAATCATCCAAAGATTTGCTCCACCTTGTATTTATTACAATTATAAAGGATATGAGACCTTCATATCATGTACTGTAGATACAGTGATCGCAAACATTTTGTAGCCGGGGACGACTTTGTGAGTGGCGAGAAGTCGTTTCATTATATGAATTTATGAATTATGCATTTTATTGCTTCATGTGCTGTATAAATGATGGCAATGGGGCTAACCGGTTAGCCTCACTTCTCGAGGGTTCAGTTATAACTGTACCGTACTGTGTGTATGGAGTTTCATGTTCTCCCCGTGGTTGGTGGGTTTCCTCCAGGTGCTCCAGTTTCCTCCCACAGTTCAATGACCTGCAGAACAGTCTATTTGGCATTCCTAAATTGTCAGTAGCGTCTGAACGATTGTCTGTGTGTGTGCGCACTGTGATCGATTGGCACACAGTCCATGGTGTACCCCGCCTCGTGCCCTATAGGCTCCAAGTCCCCCGCCAGGATGAAGCAGTATAGAAGATGTGTGAGTGAGTGTTGTATTTATATTATCATCATGTGAATGTATTGAAACTACAGTTAGATTAAAGTTCTAAAGGGTTATTTGTAATTGTTTTAGTTACTGGAGATAAATTAGGTTAAAGATTTAGTTGTACAACTCTGATACTAGTTGTTATTAATTTCCACCACTGCGGTGTGAATTTAAAAAAGTGGAATAAAGGGGTACCTGGATTTCCTGAGCAACATCAAATCAATGGGTTTTTTTTCCATTATTTATAAGTCTTTTAAATTGAACGAAAGTCCTAAGCAGTAAAAAGTTTTATTTTGTAATTTACAATTGTAAAAATAAATTATTTCTGTGTAATGTACTTAAGCTACCCTGTTAATTTGGTTCCACCAAATATTCATGGCACTAGTTTAAAGCTTATTAAATAAACATACGCCTGTTTTAAGTCGATAAAACCTGTTGTTTCGTAAACTAATTTTATTTGACCACTTGTCTTTAATAACCCTTTGTGAGCCTTGCAAAAGAGGGTGCTGCATTGTAAAACTTGGGGCACAATTATCATAGCATTGTCATCCTGTAAAATTTGGGGAGAGTACTTTCAGAAAGTGCCACACACAGTGTGTTAAAGGGTCTGCAGAAAAGGGGGAGGTAAAGTTAAAGGCTCACACGCAGAGCGAAAGGGGGCTGGGGTGATTGATCAAGCTGTGCAAACTCAGCAGGGTCCCTTTTTTATGCAGAAGAAGGACTTAACCCAGATACATACACACACACACACACAAACTGCTTTTGGCCTGTTCTCAGGTCGTTTTAATGGGGATGTGTTTTTACAGTAGGCTTAGACATAATGTTTAAACCTTCAGTTCATGATTTGTGAATATGACAACTGGTTTCATCTGTTTGGTGGACAGTCGTGCATTATTCCTTGTCTTTCCTGTGGTGCTTTTTTTTTTTTTGTCAGTTATTTACAGTTCGAGATACACGGCCTTAATTAGAGCCCAGGCTCAAGCGCGGCCTTCGAAGATGTGTTCCAGATGTGAGCTGGAATGCCGAGAGGTTTGCGAAGGAAAAGAAACAGCGCTCTGCAGGGGTGTACTCGAGAAACTCGAGGCAGTGAAAAGTCTCAAGGATAGGGGGGGATTTGACAGAAGTAAATGAAGAGGGGCCTCACACCGAGTCCAGTGGGACTCCATCACACCAAGATTTCAAATGGAGATGGCATCATATATGAGGTTGTAGAGAACTTCATAGAGACTCTAGTTTAAAAGAAAAAGTTTAATAGTTTCTCAATAAAATGTCAGAATAGTTGAGTATTCTTCAAACTTATTTCAGACATACCTACTTGTGAAGTTCAGCCTGCTTGTTATTATTGCGTTAAATAATGTACTCTTAAAGTGAAGACAAACTCTGCTCAGTATCTCAGAGAGTGTCGTCTTTTATTGCATTTCTTGGACACACTCCCCGAGAAATGGACCTCTGAATAAAAGCACATATGGAATTTTTTTTTTTTTTTTTTTGAGGTGGGGGAAACCTTCCAGGAAATACCAACCTTTTTTTTTCAGAGCCGACCAACATTCCACCAACCTGAAAAAAAAAACCCGTATTAGCAGGATATATGCTTAAGTTTCGCCGAGGTGCTCAATTCATGTTCGCCAGATGTCTTCGGTGAGAAAGAGGAGAAGTGTCAGCTAGCCCGGATCACTTTTCTCCTCTTCATTCTCTTTTTCGTGTAATTGATGAGCGTAAGGAGGATACGAGAAGAATTTTCACTTTCAGGTCTGAAAGAAAGAAAGAAAAAAAAAACTGCCTGAGAAAACTGGAGAAAAAAAGGACGTGTGCTGTTATGTTTAAGGATTAGAGACTTGTATTTTGTGGTTTTGCGCCCTACGTATTATTTTTCTTTCCTAGTAAACGAGGACAGTTGGACAACTGCCTAGAAGATCTGGTCACCTCCGTCTCAGTTGGTGCCAGAAATCCCAGGAAAATGGAGGAAGACTTTTAAACAGACTGCAAGATGTAAAGCCCTGACTCGCCAGGTATGCTCAGGAAACCTGAGAAGAGGTCTTTGATGATGATGATGATTTTCATTCAGAAGAAATGAAATGAATACCGTGATGCACTTGGGATCCAGGCGCTTACAGTTGTGGCAGGATTCGAATGAATTCATAGATGGTGTGTCTCTCTCTTTCCCCCCCCCCACCTAATTAATACAGAACTCACTCGTCAACTTGGCTTTAAAGGCTTAGCTCGGTTAAAACAATAGCAGCGGGCTGTGGGGATTAGGTGACGGCAGCTAGGGGTGGAGAGAAAGAGGAACCGTGAGGGAGCGAGCGAGCGAGTGTGTGAGAGAGAGGGAGAGAAGGAGCATGCTCACTGACTGGGAGGCAGTTTCTTGGAGCACACTTTTACCTTGCCCTACAAGGATATTGCATTCTTTGTGACGGGGGATTCCTCTCAAAGTAATCTCTCATCCTTATTGCTCTAGATTATGCATGTAAACAGGATTAATAATCCGGCGAGGCAGATTTAAGGATTGAGAGCCGTTCTTTTTTTCGACATCCAAAAGGATTTTCTTTCTTTCTGTTTCTTTCTTTCTTTCTTCTTTTTTTTTTATCACAAAGGATGCAATAAGGATAACCGCAGTGTCTTGCCATACATCGAGACCATGGCTTCATTTTACAGCTGCCTGCGAGGAAAGAAGTAAGTTCCTTATGTTAAAGGGGCAAAGCAGAGTGTTTATTCGTTTATATATTTATTTCTGAATGCCGGTCTTGTTGTCTAGGGGGTTTATCCAGGAAGTTTAGATCATCTTGACTGCTTGACTTCATGCATGATTTCACACCCAACTGTATAGGTATAATTAAAAAATAATGCACAGTTTTGCATAAATGACGATTCCTTCATCAGCAAAAACAGTGAAGCCTTATGGAAGAGGAGCCCCCAGACATGTACTTGTGTATGAAGAGAGCACCGCTGTGTGCTAGAACAGAGCCATGGATTAATTAGTTCAATAAGAGTGTCTTTCTTCAGACTCGATCTAATGGTTTTGTAGCACGAGGAACAAACACGACACTGTCCTTCAGTCCTGCTCAGTCGCCAAACGGCCTCTGAGAGAACTGTCTTGTTTATTGAACTGAAAGCATGTCGGCACTTATCGTTTGTTTCTGCAGATCAGTTGTTTTTGTTGCAGTGCCTGAAAGAACAGGCGACGAAACGTTCGGCCTTCTGTTGCGTATTCCCTTCGAGTGTCCCTTCGACTCGGTGTGAAACGACACCTCACCTTCTGCCTCTGCCTTTTATGGTCGTCGCAAAGTTAAGGCTCGATTGTCCCACATCATGCCCAGTTTGGCACAGTGGTGTAGAAAACATCTTCTGGAACAACGTTCCAAAGTTCTCAGCTGTAGCGTCTGCACTGTATCAATGCTGGGTTTGTTGATGTTTTTCATCAACTTGGTGGCGTCGAGCTCCAAAACCTCATATAAATGGACCGGGGGTTTTAAAAGAGAGAAGGATAATATGGTTTATTAAAGCCACACATGGCTTTAAAAAGTTTACTTTTTCCTTTCCTGTGGTCAAAGACCAGGCTGATGCTTAATTTCAGGTCCAACATTGTGTCAACGCTTTTAAACACACAATTCAAAGATGAAAAATTTTTTGAAACCAACCGCTTCCCACGTCATCCTAATATACAGGGTCGCGGGGGCCCTGGAGACGTGCGGCACGAGGCGGTGTACACCATGGATGGGATGCCATTCCATCGTAGGACACACACATATACACAGTCACACGCTCATTCACACACTATGGGCAATTTGGTAACACCTATTAGCCTACACTGCATGTCTGTGGATTGTAAGAGGAAACCGGAGTAGCTGGAGGGAAACCCACCAAGCACGAGAAGAACATGCAAACTCCATGCACTCGAACCCGAATCTGGATGTGCAAGGCGACAGTGCTAACCAATAAACCACCGTGCTGCCACATTTTTATTATTATTATTTAAAAAAAGAAACGCTTCTGCTCTTTTGATGTGTCCTTGAGGGCGTATTTTGCCTAAAATCTAACAACGTTCTCACAACCAGACACCACGACTCATACAGAGCTGGCACTTTCTGTAAACCTGATCAAAACACCATCCGATTTTGTTGCACATGATGCATGTCTTGTGCATGATATGCAATTTGAAATGGCAAGACACTCCGTAAAGCCTCTCAAATTATAGAGTAACAGTAGTAACCTCAGGCCCGGAGATGGTCCGTGAGCAAAAAATGACATGGTTTGGCTTGGATACCCGAAAGGTCAGATGAGATCTCAGCATTTAACTGCAAGACTGTACGGAACTGTAAATAGTGGCTAGATAAGTTGGATATGGTGCCCGTAGGCTGACTTCACTTCTTTCAGTTTATGCAACTGTTCATTTTCATGTATTTAAAAGCAACAGCAGAGCAAAGCAGCATTACAATCTTACCTTTCAATTCAATGCATATTAGTTATGACACGGTAAAGCAGCAATTCCAAATCAGGCGATAAATTTTGATGCTTTTGAATCAAATCGAAGTAAACATTACAATGTGTACAATTCTCTAGCACTTCGAGACAATAGGAAGAGAAATGCAGTTTGGAAAGACGTAACTGAGATGGTCAGTTCAGTGACTTGTTCATGCTATTACAGTAAGGGCGCTTTCACATTAGGGCCCCAGGATCGTTTCCGAGAATACTGGAAGTTCCATTCATTTTGATTAACAAGAATGCATTCATTCTGTGCTTGGGAACCGTTCCCAAGTCCGCTGCTAAAGCTGGTCTCGGGAACGGACAGCGTACTTGGCTGCGAATCAAATCAACTGTGGAAGCAATTCGTTGCCTGAAAACGGAAGAAGATTCCGTCGGCTAAAGTAGCAAGGCACCACGTGACGCCAGCCGACCGTGACTTTTCAAACTGCTAGCCCGCGCACCATTGGGGGGGCGGCGTAACACACTCGGAGGACAGCGGTATTCGCTCCTCCGGCTTACGTGAGCTCACAGACGCCCCTGATTGGTTGTAGAGGCGTGATTAATGTGGGAGCACTAAGTACCTCTCATCCCTAAGGAGGTAGACTCCTTGTTCTCTTCTTCTCTTGTGTTTAATAGCGGCTCACTGACCAAGTAGGTGCATACTGCCACCTGCTGTAATGGAGGGTGTAAATACACAAACGTGTCCGAGAACGGAGTGAAAGAGCAATGTGAACGCTGGCCAGCGGAGGAGGGAAGGAAAAGCAATGGTTCCTGAGTACGGCATAATTCAGTCAGTGCTAATCAGTTGGCAAAGAGAGAAGAAAGTGGCAAATTAGACACTGCACTGATTCGTACAACAACTATAAGTGACATCAGGAGCTTGTCACTTGCTCATGTGATGGTAAGAGCAGCATAGTCAAGGTTAAACGAGAGCTCTTTACTCATATTTTTTTTCACACTCACGTACTCATTCGCACACTATGGACAATTTGGGAACGCCGTCTGCATGTCTTTGGACTTTGGGAGGAAACCGGAGTACCCGGAGGAAACCCACCACACACCGGGAGAACATGCCAACTCCATACGCACAGAGACGGGAATCGAATATAATGTGTATCCATAACTGTGAGAGCCAAGATGTACATCATGTATTTTCACTAGAGGACGTACGTATTAATCACATAAATTGATGATGATAATCAGAGGTGGACAAATTATTAATATAGCCAGGCCAAGTGTGTTGAGCTAGTTAGATGGTTATGTTAATACAGATACAAATACGTCTAGAAAAATCCTGCACTGCGGCTGCTATCCATATCTAAGAAGAATAAAAAGCTAGTTCGCAATCATTTTGTCTTAGATGTCCAGGAGAGGTTTTTGGCCACCTTTTGATTATAATAACAATAATAGATATAATGTCTACATTTTCAGAATTTTTGATAAAGGAAAAAAAAAACCTGCAGTTACTGTTCACCTTTTTAACTTTCTTCTACTCTCCTCCTGTTCTCTAACACCATTAACGACTGTACGATCTTCTCCTCTTTCCTGCCTCCATATTATTCCCCATACTCCCCCCCCCCCCCCCCGTGTTTTTTTTTCTTTTTTCTTTCTTTTTTCCGTCTTCTTTCTCTTTCCCTTTGTTCCTCTGACTCCATGAGATAAGAGATGAAACGGCGGACGTCATCAGCCAGCTCTAGCACTGGAGGCTCTCCAAGGTCAGTTCACGAGCTGCTGCGGGGTAACGAGCTACAACGTGATTCTGAGCAACAGCTTGAATGTTTCGTTCAGTCATGGGAACGCGCTCTCGGATACCTGGGTAGTGTCAGAAGTTTAAGTAAAGTGACTGACTGGCAAGTTTAAGAAGGGACGATATTAGTGTAAAAGTGACATCCGGTAATTTGGTTTAGTGATGTTAAAAAAAAAAAAAAACAAGACGGGATGTCACACAGTCGTGCTCTCGCGGACATTCACATAACGTCTTGACCGCAGTGGCCACAGTGTATTTGTGGAGAGGATGTGGAGGGGCGGTGGGGGGGTATGGGGTAGTGATCTGTAGTGTAGCCCTACACATTCCTGATGTCCTGCAATAAGGTCCTTGCTTCATTTGACACTGTTTATTCTGCAGAATTAAGACTGAGGCGATTTAATTTCGTCATATCCTTATTTAGATGATAAACAGATGTGACATGAAGCACTCTCAGCAGTGCCGGTCATCATGCGATGCACTGATGTGGAGTTCAGCATCATTTTATTTGCTCATGGGACATTGATGCCCATCTGTGAAGCAGACGTTAGGCATTTCCTTTGGGAGAGTAGATCTGATGTCGAGGGGTATAATTTGCCCTTTTGTTCTGGGTTCAGTCTAATTTATCCCAAAGTTATAAAGTAAAAAAAAAACACAAAAGTAAAGCACAAAAGGGAAATCATTCCTCATGTCTTATCTGATGACAGAATAAATCTAGTCTAGAACGGCCAGAGTGGAATGTTCTCACTCGTTATGCAGACTGTAATTGTACTTTGTGAATAAATCACCGTTTTTGCTTTGTTATGTCAGGATTATGAAGCATAATAAGCTTGACGTGTTTGGCAGGCATATCAGAAGACTTTGTCTGAACGCTTTCTAAGCTAAACATTCCCTTAAAGGTTGGGATTTGGGACTTCAAGGAAACTGAAAGTTGTAACCGGATCACCATAGAGAAAGAAAGAGAAAGGTGTTCACCAGGTTCACACTGTTTTCACAAGGTTAACCAAAATGCCCCCGCCTGGTTGTAAACATGTCCGATCTGATAACTGTGTTTGCTTGAGGGGTGAAACTTGCTGCTGTTGCTGACTCGGCCTGGTATATTTGCTAGACAAACACTTGAGATGTGCCAGCTTTAAAGCAGAGCTAAAGGTTTAACGCCATGCCTTTGTTTTCAATTGCTCAAACTTTTAAACGATTCTGTTTCCGAGTGCCAAGTATCGATGCTGGGGCCGATACCGGTCTATCACAGTTGATTGATAATGAATTGGAAGCTGACCGATTAGATGAAGCCATGCTCGTGGGAATTTTGTCGGATCAGAAAGTCTCACTATGGGGTATTTGTCGATATTCAGGACTCTGATATTGGCGACCCAACAAAAGATGATGGCTGGCGATGTTCTGAACCTCCCAAGAGCCATAAATGTACAGAGTGATCGAAAATACAGCGAATAAACCAGACCGTGGGGTTACTGTGATGGCAGGTCATCCTGTGCAGGATGTAGGTGGATGGAGGCGAACATTGGTTTTCCTGTTAAGCGATGATTGAGAAGGATTAGGGAGGAGTAAATATAACACTGACCATGACCGGTAAGAGATGTTCGAATAAACTTGACATGCAGGATTTTTGGGCTGAATTCATGGATGGGTCCGCCTCCGGGAACCCTTCAGGAATAACGAGCCAACGCGAGACGTAAATGAGTACTCGTCATTAGTCTTGGCATCCAACAGCAGTGATGCCATTTCTCCCATTCTGAGTGCAATCATGTGTGCGGATGCATCCCCGCTACAAGGATCCACCGAGCACGTGTAGACATGTCAAGCAGGGCTGCAAATTGTCTTCACATCCTGTTTAGCTTTTCCCGTCACAGGCCCGGCTGCCAGCTTCCCCACAGAGCCCTGGAGGATCTCCACCGCGAGCTTAATTAGGAACAGCCCCCCGAACCATTCCCTCGTCCTCATTAGGTTCAGGATGCACACGACGGGCTCAGCTGATCAGGAATAGACAGCACTAGGCTGCCGAGCATGTGTCACCGTTTGGCGAGGCCGGGTTTCGCAGCCTGTAATCTGCAAGAGGCAGCATCTGCTTATCAGGGCCGAGCGTCGTGCCAAGGTCTGGGCGGTGTTAAGCCTCTGCCATCAGTTTAGTCACCATGTTGTAATGGCCTGTGAGAACATGACAAAGGACAAGCTTAAAGTCTTTATCAGGAAGACTATTTCCTTGTGATTTGCTCTTTAGCTCATTCGATAAGTTCCCCTTGAATTAATTAAGACAAGAACACCAAGCTGAAAGGACGGTCCTTTTTTTTCTGCATGTCTGAATATATGGATTTAGCTTCCTGTTTTCTTCCAACCAACATTCTTTGGTTTTGTAATACAAATAAACAGCATTCATACAAACTGTAACACCTTGTTTTTGTTTTTTTTGTTTTTTTCCCGCCGTTTCAGCAACGATTGCGGCATTATGGCTTCAGGATCTTCAGATGCCGCCGCAGCGCCCGAATCATCAGAGGCATCAGAGGAATGCCCAGGTAATGCCCTTTATTATCGTGTGTCTTTTAAATCTCAGTTGCACCTAAAACAATGCGAATTGGAAATGAATTACACCGGTAACTTCACTCAGCACGTGAATCATTTACAAATGGAGGATTACACCGAGCTGGACTTTGAGAAGGCGCACAAGCTACTTGTTCTCACTGGCAGGAAGTCAAGTTGCTTAGAGACAAAGGCAATGTTTTTTTCTTTTCTTTTTTTTTTTTTCATCTCCCACAAGAATAAGCTTTCTTCTACCCCACACTTGACCCTTTCCTCCAGGGTAGTGTGGGAAGACGGAAGTCCCAGACTACTAGCGTCAGATCCACCAGCGTTTGTGTGCGAAAGCACGGGTTGGGCATTTCCAAACAGAATGGTCACCGCTGAAAAGGCAAGTAAACGCAGGTGGAATACATGTGACGTCAAGGTTAAGAGACGGCAGCTGGGCGGTTTGGCAGCAAGCCAGGTAACTAATCCTCGGTGTAGCATGTAGCGGAATAGGTTAGAGTCGAGGAATCGTTAATCAGGAGGCCCCAGAAACTTGTCAGATTGTTCATTGGCATCCTAATGTGACCCTTTGTATGAGAAAACAAAAGGGAAGATTTACAGTGATGCTGCAGCTTGGCACAAGTGACGCAAAAGAATTTTTCTTGTTCGACTTTCTGAAAAGCATTCGGGATATCGTCAACAGATCCCGAGTTTGGATCCCAACAATGGCACAGTAAGACAAGTGAGCATGATTGGCGGTGCTGTCTCAGTGGGAGAGATGGCATACTCTTTCTGTTCCGGTGAATCACGCCAACATTAGTCAATAAGCACAGTAAACTGATGCCGTGGTAAGGTAATTGAATGGTGCCAAAGGTTTGAAGACGGCCGTGCATCCGTGACAGGCGATCTCGGAGAGGCGAGGTGGCTCGGAGCCCACTGCAGGCGCTCCCATGAACATTTCGGGAGTGGAACACCTGATTCTTGGAAATCGGCGGAAAACTTGTCACCAACTTCCGGAAGAGACGCATCTGTCTACACACAGTCATACTTGATCGCCGCTTGCATGTTACAGCATCTCTGTAAACTGAGCGTTCTTGCCACATCCACTGTACAGTCCAGACCTCGCTCCAAGCCATTTCCGCATGTTTGAGTCGTTATGGGGGTTCCTGGGAGGCCAGCGTTTCAGAGAGGAAAATAGGCACTCCAATCATAACTCCTGTCATACTGAAATCTTTCTACCTTGATTGTATCCAGGTACTAGTGAAGCGCTGCGATTAAGTGCATTGGTGGTGGAGAAGATTTTAACTCTCATAACTGTGTTCTGTTATTCTACACAATCAAAAGTCCCAGAAATTGGGGGAAGATCATGTCAACAATAAAACGTTATGAATTTAAAACCATCCTAATATGTGTTGGACATTATAATGTGATGTGGTATCATCAGATCTCTTGGAAAATATATCCAGAGTAAAAGACTACATAGTTACATGCATTCCTGAGTGCATACACATTTAGACAACTCATCTTCCCTCTTACACTAAGCATCTATGTTCACAAAGTCTGCCCTTATAAGGATAGTGCTCATTGTAGAATAATTAGACGATTGATCATTGAGTGATGGGAGAGGGAGAGATGGAGCACTCATTCTTTGTCTGTTGTTTACTGTTGTTAGACAGGCCACAGCTGGATGCTGCAGACTCTGCCAACATAACTGCAGCATGTGATGTGTGTGTGAGCAAGAGAGAGTCAAAACAAAAAGGGAACTCTATTAGAAAAATGCAGATGTCTCGAGTAAATATTTTGAAATGGTGATAAAGGAATACTCTTATCAGTTTAAGGAACTTAAGGAATATGCAGTGGTTTGGGTTAAGTTACCATGTGATGCATTCAGTTACTACAGTTACCACAGAGAATAATGTCAACATGTTTTTTTCCCCCCTGTATTTACAAAAGAACAGGCTCACAACTCAAACTCGTTGAACTCGGTTATTGAATTGAAATTTATGCAAAATACACACTTTGATCTTGATTCTTTCAGTCGAACATGTTTGTGGAGCCGTTTCAAGATCGTTTGGTTTTGTCTTTTCAATCTAGTTATGTCCAAGTTACCAAAGTCAGTCAAAATGTTGTCCGATGACGCTTAATAAATGCAAAATTCCAATTTAGGTACTCCGTCTAATTCCAGGCGGCACAGTGACTCGTTAGCACTCTGCCTTGTACCACCAGGGTCTGGGTTCGAATCCCATCGCTCGTCCGTGTGCATGGGGTTTGCATGTTCTCCCCATGCTTAGTGGGTTTCCTCCAGCTACTCCGGTTTCCTCCTCAGTCCAAAGACACGCACATTTAGACTAGTTGGATTTTCCCAAATTGACCATAGTGTGTGATCCAGCACTTAATTGCAGTACATTTGCTGAACAGCTCAACTAGACAAAATTGGTAATATCCAAGGACAATTAAATACATTGACACTAAAATAAAACGTCATTAAATATACAATTTACACAGAAGATAAAACTATACAATGGGGAAATATTATAAAAGAAATATTCAGAAAAATGTACAGAAATGTCTAGGGAAATCAAAAATATACAATCTTAAAATATGATTGAGGGAATGAGCAGTCCTGAAATACATGAAAGTTTTGTGTTATTTGCACTTGTGCCAAAGTTACTGTAAAACCACTAAAGCATTCCTGTAAGATTAGTCTAGTCAGTTTATCTTACAGCACTGAGATTATGGGAAAGTCCTGACATTTCCTTCATTCGTCTTCAGTGAGCAGTTCAGGGTAGGTCAGGGTTGCTGTGGATCCAAAGACTATCCGAGGAACCTTGGGTGTTGGGAAGGAACATACTCTGAGCAAGATGCAAGTCTATCAAAGGGCCCCACACACACACACACACACACACACACACACACACACACACACACACACACACACACACACACATTCACCACACACCTTAGGGCAATTATTTTACATAACCAGTCCTACTATGAGTGTTGTGGTTTTAGGAGGTGGGTGGAGAACGAGGAATCTGGGAAGAAACCCACATCGGCAATCAGCTGTGGCAAAGCTAAATAATGCACCAACGTACAGATCGAAATAATTTGGTTCAGTACCTTTTATAGTCTTAATCAAGGATTAACTAGTGAAAATCCTTTGGTTTGTAAACAGCTATACCAGCTGGATTGAAAGATTAAATGACTGCCTTGGTTTCCAAACTATAACTAAACCTTCGTCTGAGTGTGTAATTAAATGTAAGTTGCTGATTAGAGTCTTGGTGCGGTATCTAGTGTTTATTTATAGCTCCAGTCACCAGGCTCTTGGTGTATCCAACAATCTGTCCATGCATCATGTCCAGGAGAGACCCGTCCCACCCACTTTTAAAGGTCCCTGTGCATGCTATGATTGTCCACACTATACTTTAATGTTATTTTGATTGAATTGGAGGAAAGGTTTTTAGGAACGTTCTGACATTTAAGGACTTGGGATCATAATCTTTGCTATGAATAACACCTTGTTTTGGTGTAAGGGTCAACTAGCCGAGTAATTTAATTCATTCCGTTCAGAATGTATACATGAGGGGGTATATGAAGTCCGGCGTTGGGTTAACGTTCAGTGATAAACTACGGAAAGTTAAGTGAAGATAACCTGGTAAAGATGTTTCAGCTTTGTGATATTTTCATGGTACAACCTGCATAATTTTGGATTACAAAATCAAAAGAGTTGATATCCCAGACATCATGATCGTTTAATCTTAGCAAATTCTTAGCAAATTGGGCAAATCAGATAATTTCATCACAAGAACTATACCATAAGTTATACTTTTTTTTTTTTTTAAAGTACAAGGTCACACTAATGTTTAGCTTGTTGATGACTTTGTGTTATTTGTTTAAAAAAGTAGCCAAAGTCACCTAGTATGCTAGGAGGACCGATGGTTACAGAAGATTTGAAGCACAGTACGGCGATGCTCTTAGCCGCAGTGAATCATTTGAATGGTGCAAACATTTTAAAAAAGAAGGCAGTACATCCATGAATGGCGGTTCCACCTGAGGTCACACGGAGCCCACTGTAACAACTGAAAATTGATGGATAACTTGTCTCCAACTTGCAGAAGAGACGCATTTGTCTGTGGGATCTGTGCACACAATTATTCCTGAACACCACTTGCACATTACAGGAACTCCGTTGGGAGTTATTGCAACATCCCCCCCCCCATACAGTCCTGACCTCACTCCAAGCTATTACTACATGTTTGGACCATTTAAAGAAGTTCCTGGGAGGCCAGCGTATCAGACATGAAGCAGACAGTCTGATCATGGCTCTGGCGTACTGAGAAATTTCACTTCTAGTGAAACATTGGAATTGGTGCATTAGTGTAGCAGGGGATTATATATATAGAGAAATAAAGGGAGTTTTTGCTCATATAACTGTGTTCTGTTATTCTGCACAATCAAAAATCCTGGTTTGACTTGAATGCCCCTCTTATTCATTTTCTTATTTATCTTATTATTTATCAATATTAACTACTGAGGGGAATATTTAAATATTGCCTTCCTGGTGAAAAATACTAAACAGTCACAATCAGTGTGTACAAAAATATTTATATGTTGTTGTGTTTTTTTTGTCTTGTAGCTGTGTGGTCCTCTTATAAAACAGTATGCATGCAAAAAGGGCTGCTTTCATTTATTTGACTTTCTCAATGTACTCTCGGACCGCTATAAAGGGATTTACACATGTTTGCTATTGAATGATCGAAGACAAAAAAAACATGTTTTCTAAATCAAGAATAAGTACATCTCAGCATTTCATAAAACATGCTAGTAAATGGAATATGCCTTCCTGCAAAGTTAGCATGTAGTTAAATAAAGTGTTTTTTTTTTCACAGCAGGAAAAAAGAAATCCAGGTTCCAGACATTTAAGAACTTTTTTGCGAAGAAAAAGAGGAAGGAGGTCGCAGGTCCAGGAGCAGAGAGCGAAGTCCAGTTGAAGTCCAGTCAGTCCATTGAAGATGTAAACACCGCTGAGTCGACTTCCTTCCACACCGACAAAGACGGTGACTCAAGGTAGGAGCAGGATAAATAAACGAATCCTGCCATATTCTTCTGAATGTTGGTGAAAATAGGAATGCATGCTGTTGGGGAGGCAATTCGGGAACACCAGTTAGCCTGATCTGCATGTCTTCGGACTGCGGGAGGAAACCGGAGTACACAGAGGAAACCCACCAAGCACTGGGAGAACATGCAGGAGTTGGAAGACAACAGTGCTAACCACTATGCCACCTTCCTGTTTTTCATCATGAAATAGTTAGCCTAAAGTATGCTAGCTTGCTGATGTCATCTAGTATGCTAGGAAACCTGGCTTGTGGTTTCACTAATGTTTGCTAGCTTGCTATTGACCTTTTTTAAGCAACTTGAGGAACATCCTTTGATAAAAAATAACTAAAATGAACATGATTTGATTTAATAGTTCTTATAGTTTTGGTTTTAACTAATTTGTTAGCAAACTTGATGTCCTTACATGAAATAGCTACTGGTGCTGAGAGACTGTTAGCTAAAGTGAGCTACTTCGACATCTTTGTTTACACAGCTTCCTAGCTTAGCTAATGTCACAAAATAAGACTGTAGCTATTTATTTTCCTTGGTTAATGTGACTTTAGTTATCAATCAAACAGATATTATTATTATTATTATTATTATTATTATTATTATTATTATTATTAAAACCGCTAAATCCATTGTCTCTTAATTTAGATCACTAATTTTGGCAGGGTTTTGGGGCAACATGCTGTGTGTTGTGTTTTAATTTGCACGTTTGGATAAACCCAGCTGGAGGTGAGGCCTCCTATAGAGCGTTGTCTTCTTATATTACATTAGTAATGTTGTATTTGACTTTGCACTCTCGCTCTATCCTAAGCTATTGCTTGCCTCAGCAACACACACACACACACACACACACACACACACACACACACACAAAACGATATTTAAAACCGTTTATCCTGCTGGAAACACACACACACACACACACACACACCAAAACAGCAATTAGATATCGGAACATGGATCAGCTCAGAGTTTCATACTGTCGCTCCACACTGAAACTGGAATTATCTGCTCTGCTGCTGCTGCCGAGACGCCTCCAGTTTATTTCAGTACCGAGTTCAGACATGTTGCAGGAAATTAGCCAGGATTTCCCCTGGCATGATCAGCTGTGTAATAAACACAGTGTTTTCCTGCATGTGAGAGGAGGCAAAGTGGATGGTTTTAAAAGCCAAGGAAGCCAGCAGAGGAATGGGGGAGAATGCACATCGCATCCCACACACTAAATATCAGGCCAAAGATGCACACAAAAATAAACCATGCTTATGAAAACGCATTTCACTTTTCATCATATAAGGCAATAACCGTTCTAATAGTTCAAGATGCAATTTAAAGAAATAGTCCAGCAAATTTCAAACAAATCGTGATCCATGATGTCTGTAGCATGTGTGCGATTACAACAGGCTTTAAAAAATCACTTTTCTAAAAAGTATAATAAATATATAATAATAAAGAATTTAAATGCCCTTAATGAAGGATTAACGGGCAGTTGTTGAGCTTTTGGATTTCCGGTTCTGAGGTGTTTAAAAGCTACAGTATAATGTAAATGTTGGAATTGTAAAATATATGTAATAATTTCTCTAGTAGTAAATAAGTCACATGGATTTGCATAGCTCATTTGAAGCTAATAACAAAAACTAAAGAGTTATGAGGTGTTCAAGTCAAACTGGGACTTTTGTTATTTTGTGCAGAATAGCAGTATACAGTTAAGCCATTACTTCTGTATATATTTCCCTTCTACACTAACACACTTATCCCAGTGTTTCACTAGCGCTTGGATACCATCAAGGTAGACTTATGCTCTCAATACACCGGAGTCATAATCGGACCGTGTGCTTCACATTTGAAGCACTGGACTCCCAGGAACGCTTTTAACCGACAAAAC
>JAAGKR010000059.1:8861-117028 GCA_011419295.1 Clarias macrocephalus
AGAAGTAGCTTCCTTCGGGCGACTGTGCCATAGAGGCGGTGATGGAGCTGATGATATTGTTTAAGTTTGCACAGGCTGTTTCATCTTTTTTTTCCTCCCAACAGATTAATTATCAAGCTTCAAGGACAGAACTAATCTGATCTCCCATTTTAGTTGTGAGACTCCCTAAAGTCAGTGATAATTACTGCATAAGCATACATTAATATAAAGATGAATTTGAAATGAACCCAGATTTATCCTGTATTTAACATGTATAACACGAGTGCTCAAGAAAATTCCTAGTCCTAGTCCTAATTATCATAATGTTTTTGTGTTTGTGCGGAGCGTGGGGGTGGAGGGGGATCCAATTCCAATATAATTTCATTTGGTTTTGCAATAAGAAAAAACACAGATAATGCCTGGCGGATACATTCTGGAGGCACTGTATACTATATACTATAAACCCAAACAGTAATAAGTGTGCTGAAAGAATGGTCAGTCCTGAATACATTTTAGCTCTATTAACAGAATCAAAATTTTCAGAATCTAATATAATAAGATTTGAAAAAAGTAATTTACAATGCTCATTAGAGAAATTAAGCCACTTACAAAAGTGTATATTGTAAAAAATTGAATTGGTCTTCCAAAGTGGCCTTCATGTTAACTGAAAAGCATTTCCTAGATGCACTTTTGATTATATAGCACAGTTACAGAGTGGGCTTATGCATGATTGAGCTATCTCTGTAATAAGCAGATGAGGACGGGTCCCTTTTTTCCTTGCCACCATCACCTCTGGTTTGATTGATGAGGCTATATATTTATAAATCTCATATCATTCAAAAATTCCATATTTGAAAGCATTATATAAATAAATTTGAATTTGATTGTCACTTCAAAATAAATATAAAAGAAATATTGCCTTATATACTCATGTTAAAGTCATTATCAAGCACAAAGAACTGTCTATTGTATCTGTCAAACAGAACTTCTCTTTACCTGTATTTACAGCCTGCCACCCCACAGTGAAAGCTGTTTTGGTCTGGATGATGTAGCTTAGGATGGGACTGCCATTGTCCTGTCCAGGCCTCCAGGACAGCTGTGCGGTGCTGTCTGTGACCTCCTCTACTGTTATACCATCTGGAGCCCCAGGGGGACCTGGCTCAATTCAACAATTTCATTTTTTCATTTATGACTTTCTTTCTTTCTTTTTTTTTTTTGGTCACACATTCCAACTTGAGTGAAAGCTAGAATCGGAGAGCTGGGTTATCTACTGAACAGTGAAACTGCAGCGATTAAAGGAGGATGCTGAACAACAGTTCTGGCGTTTGCAGTCACTAAGACAGACTAAATAATCCACGGTTTGCTTCAATTGCACTAAAACCCTGGAGCTGTCGAGAAATACGCTCACTTCAGGCTGTAATATCACATTAGCCGCATTAATGTGATGTAAGGCGGTATGTGCTATAATATGACAGTAAACTGGGCTTTCCAGTGAGATGCTTGTATTCCGCAGAATCGTAAAGAGCTTTAAACTCCCAATATATAACAAGTAAATAAATAAATAAATAAATACAAAAACAAACAAATAAGTCCTGTAAGCAAGCAAACAAACTAATAAATAAATAATAATAAAAAAGAATACAATAGATTTTGTATAATAAATATATACAAATAATACATAAATGTATATAAACAAAAATAATTACGGTATATAAAAATATACTTCAATAAATAACAAATAATTACATAAACAAACAAACAAATGAATGAATAAATACATCCCATAATATGAAAACAGTCTTCTTCTTAAGCAGACTATAATAACTTTAAATAAGCGACGTTTTAAAGTCTGTTAAGCCACTGGACTATTTCTAAGCCTCCTTTAATCTTTTAAACTGCAGATGTTGACCAAGCTGGGCTAAGATTAATTAAAATGTATTGATCCCCTAAAGCTCATTAGTGCTCTATGATAAACACCTTTGACAGGTTCCTCTAATTAACTCATACTAAAGGAACAAAAAGAGCATGGATCAATTCATATTACACGGAGAGCACAATAAAAAAACAAGGTTAAAACAAGAACTGAATGTTTTACGCATTTAATGTTGAGAAAGTTATTGGTTTTAAGGGCTTAATGTAAACAGATTTTCTACCTGAAACATAAATAGATCTACATGGCTCGACATTGGGAAATGCATGTAAGTTTACATAATTATTATTAAAACTATAAAAAGTAAACAATTATTAATATTATTAATAACATAATGCATTAAATATAGCATATTTTTCACACAATTCTTTCTCTAAATGTAATGCAATAAAATTTACAAATATTTTTTTTTACCTTTTACAATCAAAATAGCAGCTGCAGACAAACTTTCCACATCAGTATCGATGAAGCAGACATACTTCCCGGCATGCTTTAGCTGAATATTGCGTATCATCAGATCTCCAGCCACCCCCTTTGTACATAGACATACAAAGACACACACACACAAACACTGGCTAAATTGTACAGAAATAACTAAATATCATGCAAATAAGTATATCTAACTTACATATTCAGAGGACTGCACACATTATTATAGAACTTGCATCAAATATACACATTTGTTGGTGTAATCAGATGATATACAGTGTATTTACAATCATTTCAGATGTGTAGCTGGAGTTCATTTACTGACGTTTACTATAGTGTCTGGAATGTCTGGATAAACCTTCCTCATGCCTACCACTGCACCGGATCCAGCTACTGAACCTAGAATATAAAGGGCTCTAATTAGAGAATGAGTACTAGAAGTGCAGTGATTGGATGCAGTGTGTAGACAGCCTGAATTACACAATAGTGCTTGTGATGAATAATAATTAACATGGGTGCAATTATACAAATGTGTTAATTTAATAAAAAACGCTGACATGTTCAAGCACAACTAAAGTGTCAGCGATGTATTTCATTTATATAATCAAAACAGAAATTACACTTTGCAAGTAGTGGTGGTATTATCTGTGTTGGAAATGCTTATACTATGCATTAAGAGGATAATTCTTCCCTGCACAAAGGCACTAGCACTTGGTGCACATTGCAGCCAATGATCGCTGGCAGCCGAACCGTAGAACCAATTAAAGCAACACCAATGACTCATAAACACATACATGCATGCATTAGACACTAAGTGCATCAGGCTGGAAGCTCATCTGGAGCTAGAGTAAAGATCTGAACACTGGAGGAGAAGAATATGCAAAAAAGCTATGTCTGCGTTACTAGCCTGAAGTGACACAAATCCAATTGCTCACGCTAATGTGACACAGATCTGATTTTTATGGCTGTCTGAACGCACCAATCTGATATCTGTCACATTGGCTCCGAGTCACTTTCGTGTGGCGTCCTAGATCGGACACATATTCGATCCATGGTCATGAGACTTGATTGAGAGCGGTCAGATCAGAATTCATCCGACGCCATCCGTCAGCACTGGCAGCGTGGGGATTTCATAGCGCGCTAGCAATAGCTTCAAAAACAGATATCGCGAGGTTATTTGACTTTCTTCCTTATTCTGAACTGCAACAAATACAGCCGACTAACTGCCTGCCATCTTCCTGAGCAAATTGTCCCTAAAATCACATACGGTGTTTGAAATGAATGAGTGGTCGCACAAACTCGGGATGTGTTTTTACCTCAGATGGTGCGAGCAAAGCTGTATCGATATGCGCAAAGGTGTCTCTTCAGAGAACAGACACATCCATGTTAGAGTCAGATAAAAGTCACTTGTCATCATGAATGTGAACTATCGTGACAAATCCGACCTGACCAAAATAATCAGAATTGAACAATGTGTCTTGTAATGTGAACGTAGCCTGAAGGTACAGAGCACTTTCATTAAGTTATTGTAGGTTGCCAGTGGATGTGTCACAACAGCACCAAAACACAAGCCTCATAACATTTCCTTTCTCTGTTCCCTTTTCCCTAAGAGGAATTCCTGTGCTTTGACTGGGTTCTGTGGCCGCGGTTACTTGTGCGCCTTCGGCCATACAACAAACAACAACAATACCACATATGTTGTAATCTTGTGCAAAGACATATAAAGATATCATTAAATGAGGAAACACTGTTCTAAACAATAAGCCAAAAGCATAGAGATATCATAATCTCACTGATACTGATGTGATTGTAATTTTTAATTTAATCAAACATTACAGTCATACCCCGAGGCTATTAGAGTATTTACAGAGTCAGAAGAATCAGAAGTATAAAAGCCAGCATTAAGGAATTAATGTGCATTTTGAGCCAAAAGTAAGCCTGCAGCTTAGCTTTCATTATGATAACAGTCCTATGGAACTCCTCTAAGCCATGGACTTCTGAATGATAAGCCCAGCAGATGGGGGACGTGGCAGAATTAATAGAAAGCGGAAGCTTATTACAAATATGAATCAGTGTTAAACCGAAAATTTGGAAAACGCTGTGTGAGAGCATCTGTCTAAAGGCTGATTGATTTGGCAACGAGTTTTGCTTGATCAGCAAATAATTAGCCTTATACTCGAGAACCAAACAAACGAATTAATTCACTAATTAATTGTAAATTCACCGCCATTGATTCATAACCAAATGTACTTTCACAATGCATTACAACAATCAAACATCAAAGCTAATCTAATTTCTTTTATTTCATCCTTAGCTAAGACAGCTTTATAAAACTTTCTTCGAGAGCTAAAAACAATACAGATACAATATATATGCCTGGAAGGAGGTATTTTTTTTCCTCCTCCTTTGTTGATATTAATTTATTATCATTACACAGAAAAGAATTACTGATTTGATATTAATCTAGCTCAGGCTTTGCAGGTTACTAAGCATCAAAGCAAATATGACTCAACTCATACTAGGGCTCTGCATAGAGGACTAATTAACATTTGATGGGAAGAATATTAAATAAAAGACATTAATAATTATGCAAAGGGGACAAAGCAGAAGAGGTATCAAACTGAAGCTCTACCACAGGTGACCTGTGATCCTTATACAGTGTGAAGTTTAGCCCCGTCATTTTTTACCAGGAGCAAAAGATAATAATTAGCAGTGATTATATAACAATAAAGCAGTCTTAGTTTTAGTCAGGGTTTACTTTTAGTTTTATCTGTCTCAGTGAATATTATGTGGAGTATAATAATGTCATACAGGTATAACCCAGTGGAAAAGGAAAATCTGAGTTAATAACAAAAAATAGTTAAAACACAAGAATGTCACACCAATAAAATAAAGTACATAACATGTAAAATCCTACACAATTTACTGAAAAAATCTGTCTCTTAATGAGCTCATATAAAATGAGGTAAAAAAAAAAAAAGAGCTTATCTACGATGGGCGTTCAAGTCAAATGTTGACGTTTGACTGTGCAGAATAACACAGCGCAGTTACGATAGTAAAAACCCCCTTTATTCCTCTATATAATCCCCTGCTACACTGATGCACTTATCCCAGCGTTTCACTAGTGCCAAAATACCAACAAGGTTGAAAGTTTTCAGAGTATGACGGAGGCCTGATCAGACTGCCTGCTTCACGTTTGAAATACTGCCCTCTCAGGAACTCCTTTAACGGCCCAAACATGATGAAGTAGCTCGGAGCTTGGAAGGATGTGACAATAACTCCCATCTGAGTTCCTTTAAAGTGTAAGTGGTGGCTGTTGTGCATGATTGTACTTTTCTCGCAGACAGATGCGTCTCTTCTGCGAGTTGGTGACAAATTATCCATTAATTTTCTAGGATCAGGTGTTCAACTTGCTGAATGTGCATGTGCTGTTGGCTTCAAGCCACCTTGGCCGGGATCGAATGCACTGGTGTCTGGCCTTCTTTAAAACATTTGTGCCATTTAGAGGTTTTCCTACAGCTAAGATCGCATTGCCGTACAGTGAAGTCTTCTGGAAAGGTCATAAAACAGTTTTTCACTGAAGAAATTAATTTTTTCATTTAGAAAGTCATGGTTTGACTTGAACGCCTCTCATACTGTTTTTGCTTTCTATTTTCATTTAATAAACCACTAAAGGCTAAAAGTGATTCTACTGTAAATAAATTAAGTTTTAAGTAGACACCACAGTATAACAACACATACTGTACTTCATACACATAATTCAGAGTTAAGGACCTTGCTCAAGGGCACAACAGTGGCAACATGGTATTGCTGCAGTTTGAACCTGGGACCATCCAATCAGTAGTCCAACATTTTAACCACTGAGCTACCCCTGCTCCCTAGACAATCAAATGTTTTTTTACTTACCCCACCAACATGTTCATAGTGAGGGTCGAGTTTGTTGAGGAGCTGTCCGTTAAAGGCCCAGGAGAAGGACACATCCAGAGAAGCATCACATGCGATTTGGCACGGCAGCACGATGCTCTCGCCCACTATGATTTCCATATCCGCTGGGCCCTGAGTGATCCGTGTGGGATCTGGGCAGAACATCCCACACAACCTCATATTACAATATGCTGCTATGTGTCAATCAATGAATGTTCCATATTAGGCCATGAAACCTAATAGAGCTACATATCAGGGTCAACAACTTTAAACAAGTTAAAAAAAATAGAGTTATAAAGAGAAAGAATGTAAATGTTGGCATAACTATTTTATTAACTCATTAAAACTAGATCATTCAAATTAAACATGTTTGTTCTTCCTCTTTACAAATGTACTAATCAACATAGTCATCACAAGCAATGCATTTGTGCCATCGGTGAACCCAACTCTCTTTGAAAAATCCCCTTTGTTGCAGTTGATGGCCTCCCACTGCATTACAGTATGTTTATGCAGATGTCACCACTGACAAGAGCGAAGTGCATAGACGGATGAGGAAGTTTAAAGAAGGGGAAACCAGCAAATCACAAATCACACAGTGGAAGACAATCAACTGTGACGAAGGATTTTCAAAGCGGATTTGAGAGCTGTTAATAAGAATAATAAAAAAAAAGGCCCTCGCACTTCTGTGTTTCCTTTTGACAAGTAGTTTTTTCCAGCAAGTAAGAACCAGCCTCATTTTAAATAAAGGCTAACCTTTTCTCTGATGTATCCAGTTGACCCAATTTAGAATTACAAATGGTAGATGTCATTTATTTTTAATCTACATATGAACTCCACAGTAGCAGACCTATAAAATTAGGTTGCATGCAAAAGTAAGCCGTAACTGCAACCCTGCATATCTGCAAGACTACTGCAAACAAACACTAGCCATCAAGTGGAATAGCCCTTGACTTAATACTATCTCTGAAAAGCTGAATTTAGAAGGCTGGTTAATTGATCTCAATCTCTTGCATTGACAGTGACCTGAAAGCTCTATAAACACAAACACCGTTTGAATACTTGACAACAAACTTGTTGCCTTATGCTTATGGCTCTAAGGAATGTAGCACTATGAACAGCACATAAGCCAATGAAAAGTGTAAAACAACTCACTTACCTATGACCAATAGTCTTCTGGTGGTGCTTGCCATCCCAAATTGATTTCTCGCCAGGCATGTGTAGCTGCCTACATCTGTCTTTGTCACATTTATGATTCTTAGTGTCCCATCAGGGAGAAGACTTATTCTGAAGGAGACAGACAAGTATTACCTAAAATTGAAACCTCTTTGACCAACAGACTGTTTTTTTTTTTCCTTGGCTTTTTGAAAGGGCCATATTAGGGTGTTTTATTGGATTTGAAAATCAATCATCTCTTGGTGGTGCAGGGCTTTCAGCTGATGTATCTTCGTGGCAACAATACATGTTTATTACTGTCAGTGAACATCCCTTCAAATGCGCAGCTGATGAGGCCTGTAATGAATGTGCTGCACTTACAGCCACTTCATACTGCACATTATTCTCAAGAAGCCTTCGGGGCAGCCGTGAAACCGTAACCAAATCCAGCAAAGTTTTGCATGTCTAAGCAGTATCAAACATACCTGAATAAAACTTTGTAGAACTTTTCAATTGATTGGTTACCACTACGGCAACATATGCTTAACGTCCACTTTAATAGGAACAGAGTACACTTAGATTAGAGTACACATTTAATCAGCCAATCAACAAACAATCAAACAACATAATGTAGACACAGGTCAAAAACTTCAGTTATTGTTTAAACTTCAAAATGAAAAAAAAAAGCGTAATCTAATAATTGTGGCACGTATGTTGGTATCACAAAGATTGATTTGAGTATTTCAGAAACTGATGTTTTTTAATCTCCTGGGATCTTAACATATAATGATTTACACAGAATGGGGAAAAAAAAAACTAAAACATCGAGTGATGGGTGGAAACGTGCTGTTGATAAAAGAGATCAGAGAAAAGTAGAAAGATTGCTTCAGGCTTACAGGAAGAATTCTTATATATAATAAGTCATATAATCTCTTTCTACAACTGTGGTGAGAAGAAACACACCTCAGCATGCACAACACATTGAACCTTGAGGCGGACGGGCTGCAACAGCACAAAACCACATCAGCCTCCGCTTCTGTCAGCCAAGAACAAGAATTATTGGCACTGGCTCATCAAACTGGACCAATAAAGATTAGAGGGAAAAAAAAGCACATCGTTTTTTCCAGCCTTTGACTATCCAGTTTCTCTAAGTCTGTGCCCATGATAGTCTTAGATCACTGTTCTTTGATAGGAGTGGAACCTAATGTGGTTTCCTGCTGCTGTAGCTCATCCCCTGCAAAGTTAGATTTGCTGTGCGCTCTATTTTTTTTTTCTCACCACAGTTGGAAAGAGTGCTTATTTGAGTTACTTTTCTGTCAACTGAAACCAGTCTATCCATCTCCCCTTATAAGCAAACTGTTTCAGCTGGCAGATCCTCCACTCACAGGATGTTTTTTGTTTTTCACACCATTCTGTGTATCTATGTACTGTACTCGGGACTGTTATGTATAAAATCATATTTTTTCCCCATTTTTGATGTTTTTTTTATATTACTACCTAAAATCAAACTTTTAAAAATATATACATTCACAGAAACATTAATTCATTCATATTCTATTCTTCGTATGCTATGTAGGATTGTAGGGAAGCCCGTAGCCTATGCCAGAGAGTTCAGGGTACATGGAATGGGTCACACTGGATGCAGTGCCACATACACCAATAACCCTACAGTGCATGTTTTTAGACTGTGTGTGTATGGAGGGCATTTAGAAACAATAGACATCATTTATACGAACTGCTGTATAATAAATTTGTTAGCATCCAACTTGTGCTCCTGAATATTTGTAAATAATGTTAACCTTGACTTGATGTTACGTGTCGGCGTGGCAGATGTTAAAAGGGCCGCCAAGATTAGCGTATAATGAATGGGAGCCCCATGTGGGGCTTAGACAGGCAGATGGTGGAGCGCGAGCCGGAGTAGTTGTGGAAACGGCTTGGGATATTTTCTCCCTTTTCTGGGAGGACCACTTCCTCCTTTTCGTTTAACACAAAAACAACTTCTTTCTTTTCTCTTTAACATTTCTTTCCAGTCGTTCTTTGCAAACACTTTTCTTTAAACACAACTTCTGTCTCTTTCCTTTTACACACGCTTCTCTTTGGCAATATACCAGAGTGACTCGCTCCATACCTGGTGCTACCTAAATGACCGCATGCTGCGTGCCGACTCTAGGAGGCCTATATGGGCGCATGTCCAGGTGTCGCGCATCTCCTCTGATTGTCTCCATGGTGGCGTTGCCTAGCAACCACGCTCGCAGGTGGCCACGGGTCTGCCTGGAAATCCGTAGTGTAGCTGACTGCAGATTTGCCCGCGGCGTTACACGTGATATAGTTTAAATGACTGAATTTGACTGGAATACTTTTACACTGTTTATTAAACTTACAGCATTTAGCAGTCGCCCTTATTCACACCTACATACTTACAGACAACAATCACTCATTCTCACTCACTTATTTTCTATACCGCTTGTCCTGTACATGGTGAGGGGAGACCTGGAGCCTATCCCAGGAGACTGATGGCAGGAGGTGGGATATACCTTGGATGGAGTGCAAATCCAACACAGGGCCCAAGCATGCACACACTTGCACTCACACACACACACTATGGGCAATTTGCGAACACCAATTAGCCTAATGTGCATGTCTTTGGATTGTGGGAGGAAACCCGGAGTACCCGGTGGGAACATACCAAGCACGGGAATAACATGCAAATTTCTTTGACTCTGAAGACCTCTGGAGATGTAAGGCAATAGCTAACGCAAATCAATAAATTAGGACAAATAATACTAATCATTCAATTATATAAAAAAAGAAACGGCACTGTCTTTGAATGGACAAGTCTGTCTATGCATAGTCCCAAGCTTTCGAATGGCTCAGCTGAAGAAAAAAATTGCACTAAATTTCTATTGCTAACATTTTACAACAGTTTTATAAAAATATTTTTCAAATAATTTGTCGAAATAATTTCCACTCACAGCTGTCTTTGCTGTTGACATTTTATGGGGGTTTGTGAGTGTCAGAACATGCAAATCAGCTGTGCCGTAGATTGTGGATCTATAATGCTGGATCCTTATACTGTAAGATCAACTTTTTGTTTGTGCTTGCAGTTTAATTGAGCTGGCGATGTCTCACTGAGTGCTCTTTAGACAAACACACCATGGCGTAACACTAATGCCTTTGTTCTCCTCATGATTTCTTGACACAATAATTCTCAATCCACTTAATCCTAATTCACTAGAAAATAAAAATAAGCTTAGATTCTTTTATCATCTCCCACCATGAATCATTTCACACCTCACAGAATCTGTCCAAATTACTGTGCAACCCCCTACCAGGCCAAGGTAATAGTGTTCTTTATAATTCATGAGTGTTATGGTCAGTGTCCCTCCACAATTGCTACTGCTCCATCACCTTTTGATAGCTGTTACAACACTACAAGCTTACTAAAACCAGTGATGTGGGAGGGACAACTAGAAAAGAGTAAGATACCTGTAAAATAGGGTAAGCTACAGAACTGTGGAGGTTTGATTGTGTGAAAACAATAATTCACCCTTCTACTTAGAATACAGGACCAGAATCTAATGTGAGGAATATGTAAAGAAATGTCAGATCCTATTATTTATATACCAGTAAAATGGTGACAGGATCATGGTTACCCAAGACTGTATACACCTGTTTGACACCCTGTCTGGACACCAATGCAGCACAACTCGCCAAAAAAAGTAAATCCTGGCCATGAGAGAATGGCACCAGAACACCCAGTACACCACAGCCCACTGCACACGGCACCCAGGAGGCAAAAAGCCTAAGACTACTGACCCCACCTCCAAATTCCTAAGAGCAAAATCCGTTCAAACATCCATGAGATGCACCTGAGTCTAATCCATGGAGGCCCCACGGTACAACCCATAGCAACCACAGGATCCACTACCAATGTCCTGGAGCCAGACACCACAGCACACAGCACACCCCCAGAGGTCTTGTGGAGTCGTGAGTGGTTGGAACAGATGTGAGGGGAAATGACTTTGCTTCTGAGGTTGTTACATAAGCAACTGATTTCTAACCTATTTTCCTTGCAGCTTGTACAGTAAAATATCTGTTCCTATTTGTTTATTTTATTCATGGGATTTGTCCCTTCTGTCCTAGAGGTCGCCACACCAGATCATTCGTAAAATGTAATAAAGTTACATTTTATTTAATACAGTATACTGAAATAAGGGAAGGCTCAATACTGTATACTGTACATGTATGAGTATATACTGACGATTTCAAAACTATGAAATAACACACACTATGTACAGTAATTAGGTAACAACAACAACAACAACAACAACAACGGTCAATTGTTATTTCAAGGCATGAAGGTCAGCTGCTCTGGAATAGTTCCTGCAAGAACAGTATTGTCGAGTGCATTTGCAAAAATCATCAAGCACCACAATGAACCACAAAACTGTCTCTCATAAAGACCATCACAGGAAGGCAAGACCAAAACTTCAAAGACCCAAAAAAGTTTATTAGTGTTACTAGCCTCAAAAATCACCAATTAAAGGCTCCAACATTAGAGGAATAACTGTTCAAAGGAGATTATTGCATATTTTGGATGCATTCAGCATTGTTTTATAATGTATAATGTAGAAAGAAATAAAAATCAGGCAAGACCAAGGAATTAGAAGGCGTGTCCACACACAATACACACACCAATCAGCCATAACATTAACCCCCCTCCCCCCCCCCCCCCCCTCCCAGGTGCCAGACAGGCTGTTTTGTTTATTGCCACCTCTTAGGTTTAAAGAGAATAGAGAAGAAAATAAAATATTCACGCCAGAGGTCAGAGGACTGGTTCAAGCTGATAGAAATGCAACATTAACCCATAAATAAATAAATAAATAAATAAATACAATAAAAAAAAATCTTGTCGCAACTAAGGTATCCTAAAGAGCATCTCTGAAAGCACAACACCAAAGCAGAGGAGCTACAGGAGCAGAAGACCACACTAGGTGCCAGTCCACATCGTCTGGTCTGAACAGTCTTGATTTTTGCTGATGGTAGTGTTGTAAACCACATTGTTGGACGTAAACCACGTGAAAGTGTGGCTCCATCCTGCTTTGTATGAACGGTTCAGCCTGGTGGTGGTGGTAGTGTGGGGGATATTTCCTTGACTGATTATGGGCCCCTTAGTATGAACTGAGCAGCGTTTCTGTCCCACAGCCTACCTAAGTATTGTTCCTGACCATGTCCATCCCTTTATGTCCAGCAGGATAATGTGCTATGTCACAGAGCTAAAATCATTTACTGTATATACTGAATACAATTGAGAAAGTTGAAATAAGTGCAAAGGTACTGTTTCAAAAGTCCGCATGCTGCTATGAGCCCTAGATGTTGTGTGCTTAACGGGTCTCGAGGTTGTTGGATGTCCCATTTCATATTTTCAGCTTCAGAATGGTGCTCATTCTGCATGCACTAACTGTGACCTTTACTAAAGACCACATTGAAACAGCCTCAACACCAGACTCTTAATCAAACCCCTTTGACATTATATGCAATAACTGAGGCAAAAGAGATACACAAATAAGTCCTCAAGAGCCCTTTTTTTTTAACATGTCATAAAACGACACTAGACTAAGCGTGTTATTAATCAATCGTATTTTTACTTCACACTAAAGATATCACTGAAAGAGTGACTTCTGTCCAATGTGCAGAAAAAACCTTACTTTTATTAATCTAGATTTGGGCTGCACAGAGGCGTCGAAGTAATCGGGCTAGACACGTCCAAGATCATGAGAAACATGAAAAAAAAATTGTGGTTCCATGAGGTTATAACAGAGTTTAGAAATCCTATTTAAAGAAACTGCTGCAGAAGGCATAACAAGGTGTACCTAATGCAACAGCTTCCTGCACACAACAGCTGTATCTCAGGCCTCTTGTACACAAAGCAATTGTGCTGTTCCTGAGTTTTGTAGCCTTATCTCTCTGATCAATTCTCTTTTGTAAATAATCCGTTCATAAATATTGAAGTGTATCATGGCTCCCAAGTGCAGCAAAACCAGTGCAAGTGACAATTCAAAGCTTGTAAAAGAAATATACCTAGCCTTTTTCTCTAAAAATGTTTTATTAGAGACAACCGTGTGTGTCTGCAGACAATTATTTTGCCAAATTATGTAAGAGTGGAAAATGGCTTTTATCTTGTTTTGCTGTCAAACTGTTAAGGGAGAGAAGGTCAAATAATCAGGGAAACAGAAAAAAACAATAGAAACTCACAATCAAGAAAAATGGAACTAGTGTGAACAAGCGATTTAAATAGATAGCTTGATTGGGAGAAAATTAGGAATTAGGTGTGCCAGAAATTACATGAGTGTGACCTTTATTATGTCTTAGTTGGATTTGGTGCAGGCATTGAAGAACAGTGGCTACAAACAACATTATGACGGAAATAAGTCATAAACCATTATGACTACGATTTTTGTCATGAAATTAGGATTAACATAAAAACTAATAACCTGTTTCTAATAACAAGATGAGAAAAAAAGTAAGACAGAACAAAAGGGCAAATAGGAATTATGAGAGAATGTGCACTAGGGAAAAAATCTGAAGAGGAAAAAAGTAACATCTTTACCTCTCTGTGCTCTGGAGATGTTCACTGCCTTTCCTCCAGGATGTGATGGGAGGGGGATAAGCCTGGGGCTTACACTCCATGGTCACAGTGCTGCCAGTTTTAGCTTTAAGTAATGCTCGCACTTGGGATCTGGAGAAATCTGGGGGTGAAGCTGAGAGGAAGAAAAAAGTGGAACAAAGAGAGACATAATAACTCATCTAAGAGCAGAAGGGAGTATCAACTGATCTAAGGAGAGTGCAAACTGATCTACACACGGCAAAGAACATCCAACGTGTATAAAATGATTCTCCTCTCAAAGTGTACTCAAGGGATAAGCATTATTCTCCCAAAAAGACTCCCTCAACTGGTGTTTAGATGATGGTGATGGAGAGCGCTCTAACGTGTCTGTCCGAAATATCCCATAAGTGTTTAACTGAACAGAAACTACAGTAACAACTAACGAGTGAGCTCTCAGACCATGTGGATTCGAGCAGTGTCATCCATACTACAGCCTCATAAGGATTAAAAAAAAAAAAAAAAGGTGATGATTAAGCATAATGTTGTGCTGTTTTGTAGTGACCCGCCATCTAAGAGGATGATGGAGGCCAAATTACTCCTGCCAACATAACATCAACATACCAGAGCCACTGGAGTTTGCCATGCATTGATAGATCAAAAGTTAGACTTATTAGATAGACGGACGGATAGGCATTTAGTGATTCCAAAGGGAACTGACCTGAGAGCTGTAAGGACTGAAAACAGCACTAACTCAACCTGACATAATTAACACCATGATAGTTAAAGTGCTTTGTCAATACACGTATATGGCAATACTAGATCAATACAAAGGGGTGTAAGGACAATGAATAGCACCATCCTAGCATGGAGCAGTGGAAAAGGGCAACTGATCTAACATTCCTTGCTGTGTGGACTTGCTGTTGGCCACAAGATAGTGTAGCATTGCTATTACTTAATTAGCCTGGGGTGTTCAGCCAGCCCCTGTATAAAAAATTGTTAAGTGCTTTACATGCCATACTGGGCACTTTGTTTCTGAAATAACAGTGCCTTTAATTGGTTCACTCCTCACTCTCGTTCCTTTTAAAAATCGCTTTTATTAACACTCACTGCTTTCTCCTACCTTTGATCATAATGGGGCTAAAACGGTGTATTGAAATTATGCAAAAAATCAAAAGGAGCAGGACTTTTGTTCATGCTGTTACGGTTGCAATTATTTTGATTTGGAGAGCAAGACATTCCGTCATGGCAAATGAGTGCTCACAGACATTTCGAGATGCTCTTATTAGTGGTTTTATGGTTTTTCCTTAGTTTTCTTCCTTTAGTATTCAATAACAATTCCCACCCATTTGCTAGACCTCTCTTATCACCATAGCCACTGAGTGTGGGCCAATTAAACATTTTTCTCCACAGCCCACAAATCACACACTGCATTGTTTCTAGCTGTGCTGTGACAGTCCAGGGGTCTGTGTGGATGCGCCTGCTGGGCGATGTTTATTTCTCGTCTTCCATAAAGCCAGAATGCAGAGCTGTTTCTTGGAGCCACTAGAGGGCATTATGTCTTAGTAGGCGTGGTTGGAGCCTATAAAAGGACATCGCCTGTGGATTCACACACTTAGACGTTGCTTTTGTTGTGGCTGTTGTCTGTCTGTGCCGTGTGATTCTGCTTTGGTAATGTCCTAGCCTCTTTTCTTGCTTAGTTAGTAGTGCATTGCTTCTCCCTCAGTTACCTGTTTTGGGTTTAGAGCTGTGTTTGGTATTGGTTGTGATAAAGATTATAGAGGGAAAAAATCACCAGGGGACATCTCAGATTCATCAATTATTGATGAACATTTTGTGGTATTTTTGTATTCATTATTAAAATACGTTACTGTATTCAGAAACAGGTTCTGACTTTTTGTCACATGCTGTTGAGCCAGGTTGTTGAGCAGACAATGCTTAAAACCTAACAGTCTGGGATGTTAGTATCCCTCTGGTCTCTCCAACCCCCAACCACAAAGTTTTAAACTATAGCTCACAATAGTCTCACAAAACTTTGCTAATGTGCTTGGGAAGACGGTTTTCGAGGTACGACTGCAAAATAAGCAATAGAACCAATTTCATAGCAAAACTAAAATCTATTCTTCATATACACAAAGATATTTTAATTGATGTTTATTTTATTATGTTGCTTGTATTTCAGCCTGAAACTCTCTGATTACACAAACATAGGCTGAGGCCGGAAACATTTCTATCAGTTTTTCTCTTAAGTATAACAAAAGTGTTATGCCCTAGAGAGAAGTCTTCCAGAGTCCATTACATACTTCAGATGCATGAAACGAAGTAATTTGTAATGATGAAGGACAGAGCTAAACAAAAAAGAAGCAGGAAAAGAAGAAAAATGGAAACCTCTTAAGAAATGTCTTACCAAGCACAACCAGCTCAGCGCTGAAATAAATGATGCCATGTTTGTTTTCCGCGACACACTGATACATGCCAGCGTCAGACAGGTTCACTGAGACTACAGTTAGCGCTCCATTGTCTATGTGAATCCTGTCCTGCAAAACACACACAAACACTCAGAGAGAAAGAGAAAATATACTGAATACAAAAAAAGAACCTATTTATCCATGTAACTATTATAGCACAGTTACTATATTTTCATTATTACATACAGAATTCTACATCTGAATGAACTAGTTAAAGTCAGATTATTGAATGGTGTGAAGTTGGATCAGAAATTTCAGTTTGTGCATGCAAAATAAACATTTGTGCATTTGTTTTGAGATATGAAACATAGACACAGCCCCCTTAGTCATCTCTTCCATATTGTCCAAATCTCTTCAAACGTTTTTGTTAATTTGTGCATAGTTTGTACTTTCAAAATAAAAATTGTGTTCATTCTCACGATATTAAAAGTACATTTTTCTACTCAGCCCTCCATACTGTATGTACTGTGCACCACTGAAAACTTCAGTACGCAGTACACAGTACGCAGTACCAGCAAGAAGGAAGAGCAACAGCCTGCCAAAACCAGTTATGGTAGTACTTTCAGCAAGAACACACACCTGATAACGTTGTGTCATCTTAAACAACACTCTGTCGCCTTATTAATTCCTTCTAAGCTGTTGCAAGTCTGTGTTGTGGCATAATCCTTCATTACTGCTAGTTCAAGGTTCTGCCAGTATGACGAATCCCAAACCCCTCTCTAATCTCTGAACAAGAGCACTACTTGGTGTGTGGAACAATGGATTCCTAGTGCACTAGCTTTCCATTTTATGCTTTTTAGGATTTAACCCTGGAACAGTTAGTAAGCTGAGGCTATTATACAGTGGAATAAGTGGAGACATAAAGTGAACCTTACCCCCTAATAGCATAAAAACCTGGTAGTAGTGGTACTTTCTTTCGGTACCGCACAGATGTCATATTCTGTTTCATGAACTGTAATCTCATTGATATTAATATTAAAATTAATTAACCTTTGTCATTAAACTGATTTGAATTAATATTTAAATCTTGTCATGTAACAGACAAATGCAGTAAAACAGCAGATCCCAAATATTAAATTTTAGGCACAAATGTGTGTAAACCTGTTTTTGTTCATTTTTTCCCATTGTGGAGGCGGGGGCGTTATTTCTATGAGGGTTTTGTAACACGTCCTTATACCAAAGGCACTCCTGGTGTCCTTTCAGCTGCTCCTATTAAGGGTCACCATATCTAAACCATATGTGATCTACACATTTTGCTTCACTATTTGGGCCCATATGAGAAGCCTACCACTGGATCACCGATAATAAGGGCGCTCATTAAAAGTGCTCAGTGGTATAGAAACTGGAAATCCAACGTGTTTCTACTTCTTCCTATTAAGACTGCTTCCAGTGTCTACAAAACGAATTAGGCCTTCAGCCAGCTGTAGTGAGTAGATCCAGCTTTCATTTTTGGTGTTTCATTTCAACACCAGTCCAAAACATATTCTGTAGCATATTCAGTTCTGCTGCTGTGTTATGTTTCTGTTTAAACTCTAATCATTACTTAATTTCGATGACAAGCTTCCAGTAGTCACTGCCTAAGTGGTCTGTAGGCAGCCATAACATGATCTAAGAATCCGGGTTGAAGCCCATTGCCACACCTCATATTACCGACCCACTGCATGCAATGCTGGTCTCAAGATCAGGTGAAACCTGTGTTTTCGTAAAACCTGTGCCAAGTTGTGTGCAGATTGAGGTCTGCTGTGGCGACCCCTTGACGGGAGCAGGCAAAGGAAAGTTTATAGTGCTTTTTCAAATGAGCACCACTAAATATCCTTTCCAACTCAAAAAATATTAGACGACTATAACTTTCTGTTTGAAGGTGATATGTGATATGATATCATGTCTGAATGTGGGGTCTGGTGGAAACTTAAAATCTTGGAATAAAACTATAGAATAAAACTACAAATCTTACAATGTTGATTTTAGCTATAATCTTAAATTCTGTTAATTTAATACGAATTATTGCTGTTATTAATGGAGAACATTATTTTGATTTAAACAATCTGAACGCAACCCAGGCAGATACCAACAGTTCGCCAACATTCAGTGACTTCAAGAAAGCCCTCACACACAAAATATTTTTATTTAACCTACTGAAAAAAGGTATGGATTAAATGAACATCACTCTTGTCATAATCATAAAGCAAAAATAAATGCCTTAAACCCAACTTTGAGAAAGGCTTCAGGCTCTTCGAGGCCTTTATAAAAAGGAAAAATTGAATATAACACGTGTATAAGAATACCTTCGTTAGAATACACATACTTGTCATTTGCCCTGCAGTCACTGTTGTCAGTGCTGTGTTGTAACAAGATTAATCAACACTTTCTGACCAAAAATAACTATAATTCTTAACCTTAATATGTGGAATAGATACTTTAATTAACATGAATGCACAACATTCAACTCGAAGGCAATTTAGGAATGACACCATTGTTATGTAATAAATATATTTTCAACACAGAATCAAACAAGCCTTTTAGTCAAGAATAAAATCAAAATATTTAGATGTTACTTTACCTCTGTGTTAAGTAGTTCCCCATTTTTCAGCCAGCTGTATGAGGGCTTGGGTTTTCCACTCGCTTTACATTCCCAAAACAGCCTTTCGTCAATGGATAAGGCACTGTCGTGCATGGTCTGCACCCACTGAGGCTTAGCTAGGCAACCAAACACAGAAACAAATTATAAGGACACATTGATAAATATGCATACATTTTACATGTAAAACCCCCATATGAGGATGCCTTGCAAATCACACTCTTTTGGAGCCAGACACAAATTACTCAAGAGTTCCCAAGCTCCTCAGCTAGGCAACAGTTGTAAAATGTGTTTATTGTGAAATGCATATAAAAAAAAACAAAACTGAATATTTCACACACCAGTGCCTAATACCAGCACAAACTAACCCATGCAAATGCGCACTGCGTCAAATAGTGGTTTTTAAAGTCTTACTGGGAGGCAGTGTCAGTCCCAAGGGCTTGATTATATCACATATCTGGAATCTAATGCTGTACCGGGCTGTACAATCTTCTCAGAAGGACACCAGACAATTGATCAATATTTAGTCTGTAGCTGCATCCCAGTGAATCATTCTGTGTGCATGTCTCAAGCGACAGAACACTTAATGGATTCGGTTAGGCTATCCATATTTATATGGGCGATCTACTGATCTACTATATTTATCAGGAAAGTTGGAACATATTTTAAAAAATCATGCATATTAAATATAAGATATTTGATTTTAAGACTAAAAAAGGATACATTTAGCATGCAAAGTCACAGTATTCAAAGCCACAGTCAGTATCGACTGATTTCACTACAAGTACTACAACAAGTACTACACAGCAATCACTGTTACTATTTTTATTTAAGTGATTTAATGCCAATTCTCTCCAGGCGAAAGCATTATATGCATTAGAGGACTTAAAGAGCAATCTTGTGCCTCGTGTCTCATAGAAAAGAATGTGGATGAGAAAAGAACAACTAAATTAATTAATACAGAAAAAAAAGAAGACTGGTAAAATTCACTATACATATTTCGTTATACTGATACGCATTTTTAACAGTCATCCTTATGAAGTAAATTGTAGAACAACATTTGAGGATAAGAGATTAAAATATTACATTTGGCAATTATGTGAACCTGAGGGGTATTTAGGAATAAAAAGCATAGTTTAAAAAGGACAGCAATTATAATTTAAGGGATAAATATAAATATAATTTAAGGCAATGCGTTTCTTCAAATTCATTTGCATAGCATGCTTTTTTTTAGTTCCCTTCTATCTAGAGTTCAAGTGGAGAGCATTACTATTCTTTGGCCTGGCTTGTGAGAGAGCTGGCACACTGCACTGTCTACTCTGTCAGTATTGAACAGAAGCCCATTTCAGGGTCACGGCCTATCAGATGCACAGCTGACTTGGCATATGTTCCCTCTAACCTTCCCAATAAGTCATATAAAAACCCAAAGGGAAGCCTTAAAATAGTTGACTTCCACTTGTGTCTGAATTCAACCGCACAACTGTTGTGAATTGTAAACATGCGAACAATGACATCGTCCTGTCCCCTGGTATAGTTAACCGCAATGAATGAAACTGTGAACCGTAGGGTTCCTGGCCCTGCTTCTGATAATCATCCTGGAACTAGTCCCATTTGGAAGACATTTTGGCAGCAGGTTTGAGCATGCCATACATGTCTGTGACTGGGCTGCATTAATGCAGAATTTGTACTGTAATTAAGATGAATATGTAAGGGTAATTATATTTTAGATACTAAATGCATAAATGTCTTACCTAGAAGAACAGCTCTAGATTAAAAGTCTAAAGAGCAAACTGTAGAGGATATATATTCATTTAAGGCAATTCATTTGATGCATCATTATTTTAGAATTAGACGTACATACAGTATGCATACATAGGCAAGATACGAAATTACCAAAGAATTTGGTAATCAAAGGCACGATTTGTAATAAGGACATGACAACTCATGTTGAACTGCTAAAATCTTTTTTTTTTCCAAATGAATATTTTCTCTTAACCAGATTCATGGCTGAATTTTAATCAGTAATTATTACGGATGCAGCGATTTTCGTTTCTCTATAAGCTAGATCTATATTGCTGCTTAAATGTTTGCTGTACAGCTGCTTTTATAGACCATGAGTGAGTCAAAAATACATTCCTGTAGTTTGAATGCTGTGAGGGTGCACTGTGCTTAACCAGTGAATCTCTTTATACCGTGCCTCTAAAAAGTATGACTTTGAGAGGTCTCACAGCTAAAATGGCAGTTCACATCAGTCCTGCTGTCATGACAACCAAAGAAAGTGTCTGTGAGGCTTCTAAGTTGTTAGAAGGAAAAAAAGGAGAAGAGGGTTATTCAAACATCAGCAAACTTTTGAACCTTCTTAGGAGTACGGTGCAATCCATTATTAAGAGTGTGGAAGGAAGTATGGGACAACCCAGATGCAACCAAGACTGAGTGAAAGGCAAGATGAACAATTGTTAATTAAGTATCGAGCTTTAATGCTGAAAGAGATCTCTGTGTAAATAGGAGAACCTGAGCAGTCCAGTAGAAATGGAAAGTTTGCTACCATCACAGTCGAACAGGGATAAAGCAAAATATACTAAATACACTCTATGTGGACACCTGACAATCACACTGAAAAAGGCACCTTCCCTAAACTCTTGCTACAGTGTCCACTGAATCATTCATTCATAGTCCATACTGCTTATCCTTGTGGAGGAGCCTAAAGCTTATCAGAGGGAACTTGGGTCACAAAGATTGGTTGCAACACACAGAGGCACACACACTCACCAACTACGGGCAATTAGGAAACATCAGACGGCCTAAACAGCATGTCACCAGTTTGTGGGAGTTGTGGGAGGGAAACTGGAGTACCCATAAAATCACAGGGAGAATATGCATGCTTCACACCAACATATCAGAGGCAAGGGTTGAACCTCCAACCAATTTAAGAAAGTTACTATGCCCACAAATTTCAGCATGTTGTTTCAGCAGGACAATGACCCTGTGCACAAAGTGAGGACCATGAGGACATGGTTTGCGAAGAGTGATGTGGAAACTCTAAGGTGGTCTGTACCTCAACACCTCTGGGATGAACCAGAATGCAGACTGTCCTTGACATCTGTGCCACTCCTCACCAAGGCTCTTGTGGCTGAATGAGCAAATCCCCTCAGCCAGATTCCTAATCTATTATAACAGCAAAGGGAGGCGTGAAGGTATGGGTGTGAGGGTATGGGTGTGAGGGTATGGGTGTGAGGGTATGGGTGTGAAGGTATTCCACAAACCTTTGGCCATATAGCATATGAGCAAATTGTTGATGATTACCTAGTACCTGTTCTGGTTATATGTAAATACATGCTCCAATATAACAATGAGCCAAAGCACAAGGTAAACACTACAAAGGAATTTTGTGGAATTTTGTGAATAGTTTGGAATAGTCAAAGCACAATTGAACGAGTCAAAGCCCAGATTTGGCCATTTAGTTAACGAGGTCATAGAGGCAGCACTGAGATACTGTATAAATTGTTCACATTGTGCTGATGTATGTGTGTCATTTGGCAATATTTCTCCTGTGTAGTGAATAAATCGCATTCATCAGTGTGACTGAAATGCTTGCACCCTTAAGCCCTGTGGAGGATATAACAATATTGATAAACCCTCACAGAAGCATAACAAAATGTTGATCGCTTTGTTGAATTATTTTCAAGTTGCAAACTGGTAAACTAAGCAATGACATTTAAATACACTATAGACTCCAAAAAGGCTTATGCAGGGAAAAAAATGCTGGAGCTCTTCAGATAATTTTTGCAGATAAAAAGCATTTTGCTGACAGACAGAGCTGTCATATTTGTGAAAAAGCACTGTACATCATGACAGGTTGTGTCATATCACATCTCTTTATCAGAACTTGCAGATTTGCTTTATTGAAGAACACAAAGAAAGCAGTGAAATACAGAGGAGAGCTGCGAAGTCACTTTCACATTAAGCGATGACAAGCCACTAATGTCATCGTAAGTTGTTTCTTGAAGGCAACTTCTGCTATTTTTAATTGAAATTTTTTTCAGTTCCCAACAAAATTTGTAGTAGCCAAATACACACTGGCTACAAATCATATGTACAAGTGCATAAACTATAGACACATTTAATATACACTCGAGTAAATTAAATACAAACTCCAGTACACCTACTCATACTGTATATAGTATGCAGTTATCCAATCAGCCAATTATGTGGCAGCAACCCAATGCATAAAATCATGCTGCACTGATCTGTCTCATTAAAAAAGTGTTTCAATCTGCAGGATATACTGTATATTTTCCCCCCCCTGTTTTCTGCACCATTCTGTGTAACCCTTAGAGGTCGTTGTGTGTGAAATCCCCAGAGGTTTATCAGATCCTGAAATACTCAAACCAGCCCTTCATGTACCAGAATCCACGCTATGATCAAAGTCATAAAAGTCACAGTTATTCTTTATTCTGATGTTTGATGTGAACATTACTGCCCATGTCACACTCTGACGAAAAACCATGAGATTCCCACTGTGTCCAAAAAAATATCTAAGAAGACAGCGGGAACGGGGTCAAATGGAAAATGTGCATTTAACAAGTTCATATTACTTCCTAGCCATGCCTATATCAGTTTCTTGATGTGCCTATCATGTTGTCACTAATTTCCTATCAAACACATTATCACAAGCTCACCAGGTCCAATAAGGATGAAATAAAATGTTACTATATCCGATTAAAACGCGTCAGGCTTTACCAGGCGCCGATTTGATTTACATTGTGTAAATACTGCAACAAGTGCGTTGCTTTTCATCACAAAGTTATGGTGTGCGTAACTAAATCAAGTATTTTAACAAAATTCTCTGAACATTGCATGAACTAATAACCTCCTGCATGCATGCCATAAACCTGGTAAGCACCAGAAAAATGTAATATGAACTTAATGTGGCATAGACCTACAGTAGCTGGGTCATAGCATGTCTGAGCAGGTCGTTGTGAGAACTCCACTGATGTATCAACAACACTGTGACAAATCAGTCAGTCAACGCCATTCAACCATACTTGTACTATGTCACTGGGGTCCCTAAGGGGTGTTTTTTAACTGGTCACTGCCATCGTTATTATGTCCTTATTAAGTTCTTCCTGTATCTTGATTTGACCATGTCCTCACCAGGCTTTTTAGAACATGTCCAAATAAAGCATGGCAGTGCAACATCAAGGAAGACAATAATACAACCTAAATGGTTTCTGCTGTGTTTCTGACAAGTTGTACAAGTTCTTACTACATTTAACCAATTAAAATGAACTGTATTAACACAATGCTTTTGTAGGTGTACAGGTGTTCATACTAAGTTGGATGGTGAGTGCACTCTACACTGGGTCAAATCAGGATTCTCAAGACATCCGTGTACTTGTTGTTGTGTTCCCTTTAAAGGCAACCTATTCAAAAGCCCAGAGGTAAACACATAGATGACAAAAAGGAAAGAATGGTAAAAAAAAAAAAGAAAAAATATTTTTCCTCAGATCTGCATTCCACATTGACTTGTACCATAATACCACACATCTCAACAACATACTGTATGTAACATACAGGTTATGTGCTTGTTTAAAAGAAGCTGGCACATAACCTTTTAAATAATTTTTACTCTCTCTGTTACACTGATATCTAGTTACACTTGCACGTCTAGATTCCTATCAAGCCAGCTAAAATATAATGTACTTTTTGATTTCTTAAGTCACTCAGGCATCTTAATTACCAGTTAACTCAATCACCAGCTAATGTAGTTACAGCTAAGTTAATTAACAATTACCTTGATTTAATATATATTTAAAATTATTTCTGTAGTCATTTTCATACCTAGATTTTTATTTGTAAAATAGCAAGCATGGAAATATCAGCTCTCAGATATTTAGGCTCACTCCCAAGTTGTTTGTGTAAGCTGAAGAAAATGATGAAACAGCGAACCCGAGAGAGATCAATAATACCTCCTGAAGAGGTGAATACCTTTGTGGCAGACTATACAACGAGAACATGCAAATACCCCATGGTAGACTGATCGTTCCTTAAATTACACTTAAGTCAGTACTTTCACTGGGACTTGCTTAACGCTTTCTAACCATTCTTGCAAGCTGAAACATTTACCGTTCATCAGAGAATGTTAAGTACATGCAACTTAGAGAAAGATGGACTCCTACATTATGTACTTAACTTTGTGAAATGTATGAACAACCCAGTTTGTAACACAAAAAGGGGTCTTCATTTAAATCAAATAATATTTGACAAAAGAATCCATGTCTGAACTTATGATTATGTGTTTTTGATCATGGCTGTTGTGTCAATCTTAACAAGTGACATTTTCAGAAATTTCATTCTACTGCATGCTTTTTGTGTAGTCAGGTGTATAAGTTGTATATGCTCCAGCTATGCTTGTCTGGGTTTGGGTGGTTAGTTGGACTCTGACCTTGTATAGCTGGAACATCCCCATACTACTGACATCCTCCTAAATTATGAAGTAAAATGTGTTCAGTGTCAGCAATGAGCTCACTGGCATTATTAGCCATGTTTGTTTCTTGTTACCCAGAAAAAATCTACAAGCACAAATCTGATGAACATGTATGCATCATTAATTATTGATTAATAAAGGTTTGGGATTATTTAATTGGCTTGTTGTGTTCTGTACTGAGCTGCTTTAAAAGTGGCAATTTAAAAATGGTTTCGATTTACTAGCACTTATCAACTTGGCCTGTCGTTGCAACAGGGAAAGTATTTAGCTGTTAATTACCACTACAGTCTTGATCACCCAGGGTACTGGAATAAAACAACAATTTGCTGTCTGGCCTGAATCTCACAGTGACTTTACAAGGCTTCCATACTGTAGAGCCTATAAAACTGAACAGCAGAAAATCTTTGTTTATTCCCTGTGCTGTCTGGTTGTTGTTATGGTACTATCAGTTCAAATGTGAGGTGATGGCTTACTTTACTTCCTAGATTAATAGAGTTGAAAGCCTACTGGAGTTTTAAGAATGTCAACAATTGCTTGCCCCATTATTATCCTTGAAGTGGAGAAAATGTCTGAGCAGTGTCATCTACCATGTGAAATGCTTTTTTAACAAACAATATAAATAATCCATGTGACGGCGGGCCTACAGCCAGCGCTTCTTACCATCTGCCAGACCCTCGCTTGACCAAGGAAAAGAGAACACGACGCACATTCAGGACCGTGGCCAGCTCCACTACACCCGCAGGAGGGGAGGAGTACCTTAACTCACCGTTGCTGGCGGTGAATTATTCGTCACCATCCTGGCGTCATCAGCGCTCTATGAAGTGACCACCAGACCAGTGAGTGAGATGTTCTAGGTGCATAAATTTACAAACCCAGTCTTTATCTTTTCCACAGACTACAAATGCTCTGGAGATTCCCAGAGATGGGGCAAACCGCAGAAAAGGGGCCCTTGACAACGCTCGACCGCATCCTTAGCTTCCTTATCTTCAGCCCCTGGCAGCCCGGCTCATCACCTGAGCTTGACTGACCGCTGCTATAACTGAAGGCCCAACTATCTCTCCTGTTTCACCAGCTCATTCTACCCTTGCCTCATCAAGTGAATCACCTCTGCCTTTTCCCTCACATTTTTTATTGTACTTTTTAAAATAAAAGAGCACTTTCCCCTTTATCTGACTGTCTGTATTTTGGCTTGTCACTTTACATACATAAAAAGTCAAACTGCTAGGCTGAACAGATCAACATTAAATAAAATATCTTCTTAAAAAGTTAAACCAATGTTACAGTTAAATATTCAACAATTAGTTAGCATTACACCACTGAGACATTTAACTGTATGTACCAATTTGCTTCACAGGAGTTCTAATCAGAGGCATTTTCAGACCTCAAAATTTTCAGATTAGATGGCTGTAGAAACTGTTAAATTCTGTTTAAAACCTGTTAAATGCCTTTTCTTTATGTGTATATTATCATTTGAATGGTGCGCACAGACAACACTCTCTTTTTAGGGCATTTGGGCAATTTCAACTGGAGGTTAACGTGTAGTATCGGCTAGTAGATCGCAGGGATATTAAGAACTGAAACATCACTACGATCACGTTAACCGCAATGTGAGGTACACTGTAAAAAAAACAAACTGTAAATTTTACGGTAAAAAACTGGCAGCTGTGGTTACCAGAATTTTACTGTAAAAAATACGGTAGCACCGTTATTGCACTGTAAAAAAACAAAGCGTAAATTTTAACATAAAAAAACGGCAGCAGTGGTTGTCACAAGTTTACTGTAAAAAATACGGTAGCAATGTTTTTGGTTCTACGGGATCACACTGCATATTTTACAGATTTTAATTGCTCTTTTTTTCAAGCCTGGCGGGGAATCAAACCCAGACCTTGGCGGTGCAGGGCGACAGTGCTAACCACTACACTACCATGCTTGCTACATAAGTGTTGTCGTTGTTGGAGTGCAAGTCGTGCGAGGGGACGTGGGGAAACCGAGGAAGTCCAACAACGACAACAGCTGCCTAACAATCATGGTAGTGTAGTGGTTAGCACTGTTGCCTTGCACCTCCAGGGTTTGGGTTTGATTCCCGATCAAGCTCGAAAAAAAGGACAATTAAAATCCGTAAAATATGCAGCATAATGAGTGTGATCCTGTAGAACCAAAAACATTGCTGTTGTATTTTTTACAGTAAACCTCTGGCAACCACAGCTGTCGTTTTTTTATCGTAAAATTTACGCTTTGTTTTTTTACAGTGCAATAACGGTACCGTATTTTTTACGGTAAAATTCTGGTAACCACAGCTGCCAGTTTTTTACTGTAAAATTTACAGATTTACGCACCGTTTTTTTTTTACAGTGTATGAATAACCAATTTCAGCTCACAACATTATAATAATATGACTTTAATACATGTGTAAATAACTTTCAATTGTAAACTGTCTTGCATCTGTGATTAACATTAGTGCTAACGATAGCTTTTTGTCCTATGCTATAATTACATTATTTTTTTTGTCAAAATTTTAGATGACTGCCACAGATTTATGAGCATGATGCCTCTGCTTTTAAGGATATGTGTTCATGGAGCCAAATAGCTGATCAAATAAACAAACAAACAAATCACGATCTGTGGATAATAACTGGTATTTGTAAAACTGTTGTATAAAAGCAATATCACATTCAAGGTTATGATGTTATACTGAATATTAGCACTGCTATAATATCTTTTGTAGTCTCGTGTCTACGACCGCAACACAGTCGTGCTGATATTCAGTGCTACCACCACACACACTCTTTTGTGATATTGCTTATGTAAATTGCATTACATATTATGCTGTTTTCCATGTGAAAGCCAAATATTTATCCTAAATTACTCTAACGATATAAAAGACGTTCAGCAATTGTTCCAGGAAAGCTTTTTAGTTAAGAAGTCATTTAATGAGGAGAACCTGATTGTGAATATACACCAATTTGTTCACAAGTAAATCTTGACTTTCCAGGCACGGCGGCTGTGCGGTGTTGGCTGTGGATCAACCAGAGGTGTGGAAGGAAGTGTCTAAAGGCGGCAAGGGCAATGGAAGTAAATGGAGGCCTTAACCGTTCTGCTGGGACTTAATTAATTTGATTATCGACAGAAAAACATGGTTCCTGTTTGCCACATTTTGAATTCCTGAATGCGCTAAAAGATGTTTCCATCAACATTTAACACCACTGACACTTGTTATTGCACACAATGCTGTGCTGCCAACACCAATTAAACAAGGTTTACTTTTTTTGTTCACAGTCATGTAGTCATGGAAACTATAAAAGACTCATGGCAGAATAGAAAAACACTGAATGGAAAATAATTGGAAAAACTCCAATGAAATGGCAAAACATTTTCTGCTCTAAGATAATGATGAGAATTGGGAATAACGGGAGCAATGACACAAAGTTGTCTTCATTTGGAGTCCCAAGCTCAGAATGAAAACAAAACTGAGACAAGTTCTACTGGCCAAAGCAAAAAGTTTCACACTAAAATTTAATTTGACAAACTTGAAGCGTTGATTATGGCACACATTTGGTGCGGCATTGTTTTGACAACCTTATGCAACATTACAGCATTTATTTCTGTCCATAGTTGCATTAGTTTTCGGCTGAGACTCGTGTGAGAACATGATACCTCATGCTTCCAGATCTGTTCTTTTTTCATTTGAGCCTTGTCATCCTTAGATAATCCCCATCACCTTGCAAAATCCCCATACCATCATAGAATAGAAAAAAATGCATTGATGTGAAAACCGGTTGATTCACTACACTCAGGTAGTAATGTTATTAACATATAACATTGGTGAACCTTGACCTGACCAACAGAAGCAACCCCAGATCATAACACCACACAAGGCTTGTGTCATGGGCACTACATGTACGTATGATGAGTGTATAGCATCTTCTTATCATGATACACACATCACTCTGGAACAGGCTCAATCTGAAACCACATTGCTCCATAGTTCAACCTTTATGCTTCCTAGCAAACTGAAACCTTTTTTTCTAATTAACCTCAATAACTTATAAAACTAAATTTCTTGAGGCCACACAGCTTTTTAGGCCCAATCCTTTGAGTTTTCATCCCTTTGTATGTATGGAAATGTTCTTACTTTTTACTATTAAAGACAGGTATGATTTCTACTCTTGATTTTTTATTATGTAACTTCATCAAGCATTTAAGTCATCTCCGATCATGGACATTTATGACTTTTTTTTTTTTTTTTTTGTTGTTGCCACACTTGTTCTACAAAGTTGACAATTCAGCACTATCCTCCCAGGTTTAACCCAGTTGCAGTAAATTCAGCAATCTTCTTATTTGTTTTCTTTTCTTGATTTACAGTAGGCCAACAAGTTGACTCTTCTATAATGAACTAACATCTACCTTTATGTTGTTTAAGGAATGAGAAGCTAGTCACTGTATCATCATCACTGCAGTAATTGTCCAACAGGCCCTTAAGTATTTTCTTATTTATGTGTAAATTTTAATGATTTTATTGTACTCTATATTGGTTTAGGTAAATGCCTTTCAGGACCAGACCATTGGCACGTGCCTGGTACACATCTCCTGCTGTTCACTGGATGATTAGATTTTCTATTTTTATTTAATGATGTGACAGACTCCTGCCTGCGCAGAACATAGTCCTTGTAATAGTATTCTTGTTTCCCTTGATATGCAAAGCTTAGGTAGAAAATTGCCTTTAGTGCTGTCTTCATTTTCTGGCCTTAATGTTAGTTTAAAAAAAGACATCAAAAACAAATCAAGTTTGTTCTTACCACCCCTCCCTTTATTGGCATGTTATGGTCTGATACAGACTGGGCCAAAACAGGTGTCCAAAGAAAATCCCATTAATCAATGGTGTTTTTAAATGGGATAAACCTCTCTCTCTCTCTCTCTTTCTCTCTCTCTCTCTCACACACACACCCACAAAAATCAGAAACATACCATGGAAGGAGAGTCGTCCTTTCACAGTGTTCCTTCCCATCTTGTTCTCTGCCACACACTCATAACCTCCCGCATCCTCTTGTTGGAAACTGGGAATCTCCAGAACAACATTAGAGTTCTTCATCTTCACTTTGTTGGGAAAGGGAACTCCATTAGCTCTTCTCCATGTTATTTCAGGCACTGGACTGAGAAAAATACAACACCAGGCAATTTTAGCATTACTGGCATGCTACCAAAAACTTTTCTGCGGCATGCATATACGTAGTATATTATGTAACTTCCCACTGAGACCAAACTCTGACCGAGCTCCTACTGTATAATGCTGGATGAGATTGGAGAATAACCAATCACACCTAATACAGAACCTCACCAGACCCTCCAGGTTTCTACCTCCTGTCCATACTCATTATTGAACACAAACAGTACAAGCCAAACCCATTCTTCAGCTCATGCCACAGTCACACCTTCCCCGAGCAAATTGTAATATGGAACGAGTCAGGATTTATTATATTAACCACCATTAACAAGGTAAGAAGCCTCAGTGATGAATGAATTAAAAAAAAAAAATACATTGTTGTTTTGCTCTGTGTGGATAGATTAAGACTCTGGCCAAAAAAGTTGTACTATCCAATAGATCATTCAACTGCCTTTAGCTTTGATTCCAGAGTGAAATGTGTTGGCCAATTCATGTGTGAAAACGACTCCTCGTGCTCCCAGAACCACTCTTCCACAATCTGACTCCTGCAATATGCGCATGCCATTTCTTACATGGAATTGGCGATTTAGCACTACGCTTTCAGGCTTTAATAATGCAGTGGATGGTTCTTAATTCAATCCCAGCCATTTCAAATCTCCTCACTTCTATTCTTCCCTTGATGCACGCCAATAGAAAAAAAAAAACTTTTGGCCGATCAGTGTCTATAATTCCAGTTTTAAGGGTGTGTAAGTTAGTTTTAGATTTGAATGTAAGATCTGACTGGTTTTGAGTTAAAATGGTGCCTTTTTTCCACAAGTAGAGACTGGCTAGAGACCAAATAATTCCATGAGCACCTTAACTAATGCCGGCAAGCAAGTTTTGTTTGGCTTGTTATATTAACAGTAATCATTGTGGTGAGATTGACTGACCCCTACACACTGACTCAGTGCATGGATGATGTAACACGATTACCTGCTGTGAAACGTTTCCGTCTTTCTCATAGGAAAACTAAACAGCTACACTAGTGTTCATTTTGTCAGCTATTTTCAATTTTAGTCTTAGGCTTAGTTCCGGGGTAAATGTCCTGGTTAGTTTTTATCATATTTAGTCAATCTTATCCTATTTTTGGTTAGACAAGTTTTAGTCGACTAAAAGTCTGGACATTTTAGTCTAGTTTTAGTCAATGAAAACATAACATTTTTCGTAATAAGATTATTATTAATTAACCCCAGAGTCAATCTAGTCTAGCCAAAACCCTTTTTTGAGGTTTTTAAAATTTTTAAATATATCGTTCCATCTAATGTTTTCAGCTAATAATATTTATTTTTAACTGTCACAACAACTGCTGCATGTTTTAACAAATTTCCACACTTATAGGAATACCGCAGCTCCTATGGGTCACAATCATTTGCTAACCTATTAGACTAATGTGTTTGGTAATGGGATAACTATAAAATAAAATAAAATACATCACAACATAATTATGTTAACAAGTGGAAACCACTTGTAATTACCACAAAGGCTGTAAAACTGGGTGATTTTTGTGTTATACCTTGATGCGTCTATTTTTCCCAGCAGTTGTGTGCCCCCACTGTTTCCTTCCGATATTACTACACATCGGCTTTATTTCTCCGTTTCAATAGGAGGAACAACTACATATGCAACGCGCGCACACACCTATGAAACTCTCCGTGCGCACAGTGTGTGAGCGTTTGTATGTGTGTGTTTGAGCAGTTGGTAGTATGTGTGACTGTTTCATATATGTATATGCCAGTGTTTCGTGTGTGTGTGTGTGTGTGTGTGTGTGTGCATGAGTGAAGTTAAATTTAATCCGTATACAGCGCCTCATAAAAATGGGTCCAAATAGTGTCTCTTCTCTAAAGTTAAAGTTGACTAAGCTTGTAACATCCTGTCACCGCGCATGCAAACTACTCCTGATATGGCGTGCGGCGTGACCTGGGAAATATGGCTCACGCCATAATGAACGAACACGTATCGCATAGCAGATTGTGACAAAAATTATACAAAGACATGTTTTATTAGTTTGTATTTTTTTTTAACGACATTTTAGTCTCATCTATTTTTGTCAACAATATTGCATGCTGACTTCGTCACTGTCACTGGTCCTTGATATCTGTGACGTCTCGTCATCGCCTCGTCAACTAATTTTTTTCGTTACTATTTTCGTTGATGAAATTAACACTAATCTACACAGTGATAAAGTGGTTCTCAACTTTATCACTGTGGTGCATATTTTAGTGTTTTCCCTGCTTTACCACACCCACTTCAATAAAAAAAAAAAAACCCTGTTGTTAATTGGTTTATAAATGAAATCAGGAATCATAATAGGAGTTGGGAAATCACTAAAATGTGTAAGGCAGTGTCCCTCCAGGCCAACAGCTACAGTAAGAACCACTGATCTACGCTAAAGCTGGCTTTATTGTTTTACACCACAAACTGATAATCGTGCCTGTGAAACTACAACTCCTTTCCTAAATCCTTGTATTTCAAGCCTTATAAATATCCCTTCAGGGCATTCAGCCATCTAAATAGTTATAAGCCTTCAGTCTCCTTTTTAGTAAATTTTCCCTCGTTCATGTTTGCTATCCACATAGTAAACAAAGGCATAAACGTGAGGCTACTCATTAATATAGGCAATGCGTCCCACCACAGAAAGTAACAGAGTAAAATAATTCTGACACTTTACGAAAAGATTTCCGAAACAAATTACCTAATGTTATTTCTCCTAGTTCTCTAATTTCTGATCATTAACACACATCCATATTGACAAAAGACAATATTTTGTTTAGTCTTACTAGATGTTAAATATGCACTTAAAACATAAGCATTTTTATTGATCGCTTCAGTCCAATCCTTTCGTCTTATTGCATTTTTTTTTGGCAGCTTAAAGATCATTCTGTATTTTCATGCTATTATATCACAAACATTATGTCCACCCTATTTTTCACTTACCTTGGAAAATATCATTATGTTGCTAAATTAACCATTTTTGCCATGTTGGCCGGGAATTTGTGACTTGAATGTTCGTAAGTCGGGTACTATACATTTTGGTGCATGCCGTAGACACATTTATAAGGTTCTGTTAACTACATTACTAACAGAAGTCTGTCCTGTAACTCAAAAATGATTTGTGGCAATGCAGAGTGACCAACATCACATGAGATCATTCTTCTCAGTGGAATACATTTTAAAAGCACGGTGGGAAGTTTTCTCCCAGCTTTTGAAATATTTTATTTAGTATAGCTTATTCATTGAGTATATTAACTGACCATCAACTGTTAGTCTCTTATTACGGTTATGGTTAACAGATTCTTTATAAATTATTTGATCAAAAATAATGTTAAACGGTTTTTATGAAAATGAAACGTGCTCAGAAAAGGTGAGTCCCGTCAACTATGTATATCACCCAGTACAATACAAAATAAAATACACAATGAAAAAAATAATGTGCAACTAGCAAAGCTTAAACTGATGGCATTTACTAATTTGAGCCACAGTTTGTTCTAGTCAGAAAAAAAAAACTTGTATTTCTAGTATTTTCTTAGGTCGAAACATACCCTAAACATACCATATAGAATTATTAGAGCCTTTACTCTTTCGATTCTTGCACCCAACAATGCAGCAAGATTACATTTACAGTAGCTGATGCGTTCAACTTTCTAATGTTTTGCCTTGAGCAAACACCTGACATGAAGCAGGCTCTAAAAGGATCCATAGTACACTTACTCACTTTTATACTCTTACTCACTCACTGTTTCACTGGTTAATTTCAAATGTAGTGCTGTTGCTTCACAATAATAGTCCAGTGGATCCCTACAAATAATTAACATAATAATAATAATAATAATAATAATAATAATAATAATAATAATAATAATAATAATCATCATCATCATCATTATTAAATAAAGAAATTCAACAGCACTGGTCATTCCAGACTGGATGATTCGTCTTTATGGTCATGTTGTTTGTAAGGACAACCTACAGTACTGTACCTACATTTTTCACTGGGCTTGCGACTTTGTGTTCTGTGTGCAGTACCAGTAGGACGGCCTCATGTACTGTCCCTTGGTGTTCATTCAGAGATAAATCACTTAGTTTCTTAAAACTAACTTTGTTTTTATTTTTTGCATGCCTTATTTTCATACTCTAAATGTTACCAGCAAATTTCTCCTGATCCGCTTCTCAGAGATCAAAGCAGAGAGACGGTAAAAGTCTAGAACAGTCAACAAGAAATATTTTACATGCAGCTCTCATGTCCAAAATCTCTGAAAAATCTCAGTGGGATTTCATTTAGACCTCAGAGGCATTAACGTTTTTTCTATTTCCGACAATATTTAGCACCTCATTTAGCTGGTCATAGTATGCTTAGGAGTATATCCTTATGTCTTTCGGATCTTTTAGACATAGAATGTTTACTGGGTTGGACAGATTCCTAGAACTATTTCCCCCTAAATCCCCATTCTGCTGTGGATTTATTTTGTGTGTGTGTTTTTATGAATGATAATTCATCTTAGCCTACTCTGCCTATTATTTTACAAATCTCTTGGTAAAATAATCAGAGCACACATTTCTGGATATTGAGACAGTCTAGTGTGTATGGTCGATTAAATCATTGTTTCAGAGTGTCGTGTAGAATGGGGATCCCTGACCGAAGAACTGTACTTACTTCCCCAGAGCAAAACATTCCAATATTACAATGGAGCCCTTGGCAGCTGGAACCATATCAGGGAAATGAACTTCTATTTTAGGCTCATATTCACCCATCACACCTAAGAGATAGAAAAGGAAGAAGATATTTTTAGACTAAGAACAGTAGAATAAAATCTAAAGAAAGAACATTTTTTCATGTTTTTTATTTATTATTTTTATTATTATTATTACCAAAGTGTGGTGCCGTGCAGAGTTAACAGCTGCTTTTGCACTTTGGGGAAATATTTCAACTAACCACTGGTAAGGTTTGATTGCTTTTAAAGACCATTGCGAGTGAACAAGCATGAGATTACCGCTAATTAAGAGAAATGATAAAATAATAGAGACCCTTAAAGATCTGCACTTCCTCAAAATAGTTTAGTCTCATGCTTACTTCAGTGGATAATCTGCTTAGCCCAGAATACTTATATACAACATGCTCACACTAAACATGGTCTCAACTCAATTAGTACCGTTTGGCTTTAATCTTCTAAACCTGTTTATTTTTAATGATTTATAATCCCAGTAGCTGGTGTCACCCAGAGCAGAATGAGTTTCTTTTGAATCAGACTCCTCTCCAGGTTTCTTCCTCAGGTCATCTGAGGGAGTTGTTTTTTTTTTTTCTTTTTTTTTCTTGGCCTTGTCCCCTCTGGCTTGCTCATTAAGAAAATATAAATCTATATCTGAAATTCTGTAAAGCTGTTGTGTGACAATATCAATTGTTAAAAGGACATTGAACTGAATTTAATGTGTGCAACCATGGTAACATGGTCCAAGGCAAGCTGTAGCTCAACAAATGTTGAGTATCTGCAGACATTTTAATAATGAAATATGAAAACGCACACCACTATATATAATAACTGATATAATAAGAATGTGGTGATTATTGCTTCAAATCATATTTACATAATTATTAACTTATACCATTATAGAACACAGTGCAGTGCACCTGATGATTAGGTTGTGAAAGTAAAAAAAAAAAAAAAAAAAGCACATTCTCACCATCTGTCCTCAGGACCAGTGGCGTGGGAGAGCTCAGCATTTTGACCTTTGTAATGCGATTTACCACCACGCATGTGTAGTTCCCTACGTCCGAAGGTTCTACTTTAGCGATGTAAAGGTTCCCAGTCTCTTGTGAGACAAAACGTCTGCTGTCTTGCTGGACAAAGTATGGGTACTCATTGAACACCCAGGCAAAATGCAGCTCTAAAGAAGCAATAGCAACATAGGTATAAAGGTGTTAGTACATAAGTAAGTTACATAAGTAAATGGTTAGTAAATAATGTTTCAGAGGCTCACCTCCTGCATATACGGGTGTACCACATAGTAAAACTACACCTTGGCCTTCACGCACTGAAACAGCACTTCTCGTTTGTGTTTTAAAATTCAAGTCTGTAATGTTATAAGTATTAAACTATGTCAAGTGTAGAATAAGCATCAGGATTGCAAACATAATGTCTATGATAGAGTAACAGCTTTCAATCAACATCTCTCAAAATAGTATGTATTGGGCCAGTCACTCACATGCGAACTGAAGGCTCGCTCTCCGACTGAGAATGGCTCCCAGCGAGTTAAAAGCAGTGCACTGGTAGATTCCTGCATCCTGTGCAAGGTCCAGATTCCTTATAACCAGATTTCCCCCAGAGAGACGCCGCCGATAATCAGCCCTCAGATCGATCAGTGTGCCGTTTAGTGACCACCTATAATTAATCATACACAAATCATCAAGTGTCCAGAGACTTAGGCGATGTTCACATTACCAGTCTCAACCCCAAATTATAACCCATTAATTATGACACAAATCTGATGTTTTTCGGATAAGATCTGAGTCACTCTCACATGCGGTCCTATATCGGATACATATCCAAGACACAGTGGTGTGACTTGAATGAGAACGGGTTGTTCGAATTTATATCACTTCTTGCCTCTGCACATGTGTGAGGTGCTCGTTGACATCATTCAGCACTGGTACGGCAGAGATTTCATAGCAGTGCTTGAAAGTCTTGATGTATCCAATTCCCATACTTGAATACATCCCTGACTACTCCACAAACCACATGTTACCCTCATGGCACACATTATATATTATACAATTGTACTGAGATTAATGCAAAAGTAGGCATTTTTTTATTAACTGATATAGTGGGTTCCTTCTACGTGCACAGCAAGTGACGGATGTATCTCCAAACTCTCCGAACCTCTTTAAAAATCCCCTCTGTTGTAGTAGATGGTGTCCCAATGTGCTAAAGAATGTTTATGAAGATGAGATCATTGACAAGAGCAATGTGCACAGATGGATGAAGAAGTTTAAAGAAGAGAACACCAACACTGAAGATAAACTACACAGTGGGAGACCATTAACTGGAACAAAGGGGATTTTCAAAGAGGGCTCAATGATGGCACACATGCGCTTGTGATGGAGACTAAGGCGAATAGTACATTTACACAGAGGAAGAGTTACTCTACTAACATATGCAATTTGCATCAACCTACTGTATGTCAGTTAATTAAAAAGATATGTGCACTTTTGCATTACTTTTGGTAATAACAAAAATTCTACAGCCTATTCATGCCATGATTTCTGATGTTGTTAAATCGTTTGATCATCATCAAAAAAGCACCATATACTGTAGCACTTCAACCTAACAATTGAGTATTAAATATTTAAAGATTTAATTTAATACTGAATGTCCCTGTAACTTCATTATAAAGTTCTAAATGCGTTCAAAATTTTTTACATAATTTTCTGTTAAATTTTGAGATTAACAATTTTTTTTTTAATGATATAAGGGCATTTTACATTAAAATTGCCTATATGTTACCTCAAGCTCTGCCAAATACACCTGTGAAAACCCCTTTAAAATTTGCTCAGTAGTTTTCACGTGATGCGTGCACAAACAAACAAACAGACAAAAATTCCAAAAAATATCATGGTGTGTTTTATTTTTTCGCAAATATCTTCAATGTACTGACATGCCAACATATGTTTCATAATAGGTATAGATTGGACATCATGAATGTTGTTTTTATGAAGATGGCTATAAGGTCCTTACTTTAAACTTTTACTTTTTTTTTTCTTTTTTTTTCTTTTTTTTTTGCAGATCTGGAAATTATTCCAAACCTTGACTAAAAACTGATAGGATCTAAATCGTTAATCATTTTGCACTGAAAACATGCCCTTAATAATGAAAAAAAAAAAAAAAACCTAAAATATTGTACTTGAAAAATAAATATTTTTTTGTTGTTCAACACTATTTTTAAGGAAAATTGCGGTGCACATTTGTTGACATATAATTATACCTTGAAAATAGCAAACCATAACAAACTCATTGAGGTCACTGAAACCAATGTACAATGTATTGTCACTGGTTACATCACTGGCTTCAGTACAGTTGCAGGAATAACCAATTTTGTTTTGTTTCATTCTCTTTAATGATCATAAATTACGTTTACAGAAGGATATCAACCCTTGTTCTTAACATTTGCAGGATCCTGTTCAAGGCCTCTCAAAGAGCCAGAGAGAATTGGCAGGTGTTCAGTATCTGTATCTGTGCAGGAACTGATGCGGGAAGGCACCACATGCTATTTTTTGTTTCCAGGGAGGAAAAAAATAAATAAACAAAACAGCAACAGCGCTTAAAGCAGCTGAATCCCATGATGCTTGGATGATTATTTGATAGCCCAATCCCCATAAGGCTGGTAATAACATACACCTCCTGGTGTGTTCATCAGGTTCATACATGAGGTACTTTGCACATTTGGTAGTGGAAAATTCACTGTTCCTGCATAGGCTGGTTATTGCCACCTACAAGCTGGAAGTATTTCAAAGCCGTGTTTGCTTTCTTTGATGGTTGTTTCTTTTGAAGGCACTGTCCCTGCATTGGTCTAGCTCCCACAAGAAGCTTTATATTTTAAGGTCTGTTCGTTGTCAGTATTGTTATTTGTACTAATAATGTAGTCTGAATGTTGGCTCGCAGCTGGAACAAAACTTGTCCTGACATCTAAGCAATACAGGTGATCACACAAACATTTGGCCAAATTACCAGTAGTTTTTAATGGAAAATACGGATGCAAGCAGTTGAGCGTTGGCAGGCTAGTTAAAAATATACATACAGAGATCTGGGCCTTATGAATGGCACTTCACACCCAGTTGCAAATAGATGTTACAGCCACCCAGAATGACAAAGCAAGTGAAGCAGACACGGGCGGGTATGAAGTGAGGGTATAGTTGCCTCAGGGCCTTTTTGGAATGTGTCACTGTGGGTGAACTCAAGTAACCCTTTGCAGTTCATATCAATTTCGCAAAGGCTCATCTGATGAGACTGGCCTTCTGGGCTCTAAAGCTCCAGGTTTATTTCCTCAACTATCTCTCCTCTACCCTATGCAGACATCCTGCACCTGTGGACTGCCATATCTTTGGCAGCCTACTTGTCATCCAGCCAAAAAAGAAATCATTGTCGAGAAAATACACAGCTAGTATCGGCCAGTTGCTCTCAGCTGTCCTGTAAAGCCCGTCTCCAGCTTTGTGCACATGCATATACACACATGCGCACACACACACACACACACACACACACACACACACACACAAAACAACAAATACTGATCAAGCTGAAAGATGTATTACACTACAGTTTGTCTTACAGCACCCGTGCAATCCAGCAGAAGTAATTATTCAAATTTTTCAGTGTGTAGCTGAATAATGGGAATATGTAATGGGCATTATCAGTCACGTCCCTGATATTCTGACAGTGAGCTGCCGGTTTAGATTTGTTTGATTCACACAGTGAATATACACACAATATACACACAATATCACCTGAGCTAATCATTTTTCCCTACAGAATTTTACATTTCATGCTTTTATGCTTTGTCTATACAATAGACTGGATAAAAACAACTTCCATCTGTGCCATAATAGCGGTTGTGATGTTACATATTATATATTATATATTTATTTATTTATTTATTTATTTATAACTAAATAATTAAATTCTTAATTATAGATTACAAATTGCCACCACTGTACTTACAGTTTTCCAAGTTTTTAATAGGAAGAGGTAAAAAAAAGACTAAAAATACAATTAAAAAATAATTATAATAAAATAATAAAAGGTAGTGTGTGATATTATCTTTGTCTGATCATTGCCCAGTCATTTTAGGATACTTTATTCGATAACAGATCACACTATCCATTGATGAACACATTACAGGAATGTTTGCTGTCAGTTTTCTGGGTTTCAGGACAGGCACAGTTTTAGCTCTGAAAAACTAAATGTCACTGCTTCAAAATGCACTCATCATGCTTGACCTATGTGATAGCACTAAAATAAAACTTGATATCTGTTCAAATCCTGAATGTCATCGTTTATGAGAGAAATATACAGGGTGTATATTAGTAGCTGCACAATATGTACAAATGGGTTTCCTTTGGGTTTGTAACTATGTTTGAGTTGCTTTTGTCAGGTGTTTTATGATCACACACTCATCACACTTAACATACAAAAATATATACAATTTTCACAAATCAAGTAAACTATGTAGTACACTATGTCAATTAGATTTTTGAAAGTGTTATAAGATTTATAACATTTAATAATTTAACATGGGAATAAAATATAAAAAAATAAAAGATGATTCTATAATAATCAACAACAATAATAATAATTAAACTTTTTCATTGTATTCAAGTCAATTTTCAAGTGAATAAAAAAATAAAATTATTGTTGTGGTTGTTACCTCTTGATTTTTATTCATTATTTTGAAACCAAGCAACCCTTAACTGCAAAAGCAGACATGGCAAAAATGTGGCTACATTATGACAATTTTCAAGCTAACTAAAGCATAGGATGCACATAATGTGTGTGTGTGTGTGTGTGTGTGTGTGTGTGTGTGTGTGTGTGTGTGTGTGTGTGTGTGTGTGTGTGTGTGTGAGTGATATTATAACATGCCTTTTCCCTTAATAGGTAAAATATTTAGAATAAATATTACTTATCGGCAGTGAACATGGAACGCACCCCAAATAATAGAACGACTCATTTAGCCTAATTTCTCTACATAAAAGAAAGAAAAACTAAAGAGAAAGTGGTATTTACAGACAAGACAAGACATTAAACACTCAGAGGTAAGCAGGAGAAAAACTGGATTTGAACATCTAAAGCAGAAACAGTGCATTATTAAAAATGTTTTTAATTAAGACCTGTCTGTCTTTTCACCTAAGAAGTTAACCAAATCTAGCGAGACTTTTTCTCAGTTCTACACAAGTTAATTAAAGACAAAAAGACAAATCTAAACACTTGGTTCAAATAAAGAAATAAATTCCCCCAAAAAAGTCCAAATGATGATTACAACTTTAAGTTCTATTTGAATACAAACAGATTTTATACAGTTTTAACTGCAAAAACTGACAAACAATACTGTATGTGTTTTGTTTGTTTGCTTTTTGTTTGGCTTTATAACGATGCATTCCAAAAATAACGTTAATATACGCTATATATCTAACGATTTTTAGACACCTGTCACTGTCGTGTTCAAACAAGTTTGGGCCTCTTAGTTGCAGTAAAGGAAAATTATAATGGCACAGGATACAAAAGCATCCTATACATGTGTCCACCAGCTTGTGGAAGAACCACATATGGGTGTGCTGGTCAAGTGCATACATACTTTTGGCTATTAGTGTATACTGTTAACTGCAGGCCTAATGGTATTAAAGTAATATCACACAATATTTAAGTAAAAAGCTGCCCATGCATGCATGCTGACCTATATCAGTTTCTGTACTTAATCATTAGTTCATAGCTAGCAAATATCCTAGTGGCTTTCAGAGAAGTATTAAATGCATACAAAATAACATGTTACATAACTCAGGATTTGATAGTGTATTTTTATTCTTAGATTTATGCTAAACACTTCAGTTGGTTTGAGGTGTAGCCTCAAAGAAACTGTCTCAAACCCATAATTCATACAGCAGCTCTGCAAAGCAGTAATGTACCAGAGCACAAATGGCATCTTTTAAGATATGCATCCTTTTATCCTTTTAGCACACCCAATACACCAAATACCACTCACTAAAGTTCTACCTTTCACAGGATGAGAGTGCACAAACGTACCATTCAGTAAACCCTTATTAAGCTAAACTGCTCCAGCTATTTTTCTTTATTTCTTTTTTATAACTGTAACCACAAACTTCCATATACTATATATACTGTATATATATATACACACACACCTACACACCTACACACACACAAACACTGTAATGCAGAGTAAAAGGAAAAGCAGCACTGAACCTGTACTGAGGAGCAGGGAAGCCTTTGGCATCACAGGTGAGTGTGGCCTCTTCTTCTGGTAAACCAACAGGCACCATTAAATCACTGGGCTCCATCCGCCATTTTGGCCCATGGAATGATTTATAATCCAAACAATCTAAAAGACAAGAGAAAACCAATAAAGTGTAAAATGCTGTAAAGTTATACATTTTGCTTGTGTCTTGTGTAAATTCTAAAAAAACAAAAAAGGAAAAAAAATTACATAAGAAACAGTACCCATATATTGCATAATACAAACTGTCATTTGTAAATAAATGTAAGCTTTTTAAATATAAAAAGATTATAAAGAACAAGTCAAACCAAGTCAACACATTGTTGCTAAATAGACACAGTATATTAAGTGTCTGACTGAACAGTGGCGGTTCCAGATCTCCACTTCACCCTTAAAGACTGCTTTTCTCTGTAATGAATTTCAGCATGATTCCTCCTAACATCCATCACTGTGCCTCAGGTTTTGTGGGTTGCACCCATGCAACAAGTCACATGGCCTTAATAGTGTAATAAGATTCATAATTATTTCAATCGACAATGGCTAGATTACAAAAATGCTTTCCATAGTCATCACACATCTTTTATTGGCCAACACCAGGCATAACCGATTGCAAAGTTGACCAAAAGTGCCAACCAACAGTTTGCAAAATAAAAAGTTTGACGCGTGAACTGACGCCCTATTCAGGGTATACAGTACTTGTGCCCCAAGTCTCCTGGGACAGGCTCCAGGCCCCCCGCGACCCTGTACAGCTGAGGCCAAAATTTTTGAGTCAAACAAATAAAAATCTTTACAAAGTCTGCTGCTTCAGTGATTTTAGGTCTTTTTGTCAGATGTTACTATGGTATACAGAAGTAGAATTACAAGCTTTTAATAAGTGTCACCTTTTACTGACAATTACATTAAGTTTATGCAAAGAGCCTTCTTTTTCAACTTTTTTTTGAAAACCTTTTTTTTTTAACTGTGTGACACCTGTTAATGCTCTGTGTGGATTTTTTTTTATTTTTGTGACAAAAACAACGACCCTCTCAACAACATGCCTACTGTCACATCTATCGCGCAGCTTAGAGGATGCTTAGTTATCACTTTTGCCTTATGGCAAGGTGCTCCACCATGCAGAAAAAGGCATTGTTTGTTCTTAGATGGTTGGAATAAGTTGCTCCCAGGGGATGCTTTTGTACCATTCATTATTCATGGCTGTGTTCTTAGGCAAAATTATGAGTGATCCCACTCCCTTGGCTGAGAAGAAACCCTACATATGAATGGTCTCAGGATGCTCTACTGTTGGCATGACACAGAACTGATGGCCACTTCTCTCCAGGAAAAACATCAGAGACAGACTGATATTCTGCAAAAGGGACAGGGATTATGCTGAGGACACTGATGAAATGCTTGTAATTATACTTAAGTATACTATACTAACATCTGATGAAACGATCTAAAAACACTGATGCAGCAAAAAAATTTTACAATTAAAATTTGTGTAGTTTTCAAAACCTTTGGCCATGGCTGTACACAGGATATGCGGTTTGAAGATGAATGAATGAATGAATGAATGAATAACCTCGACCCAAAAATATGGAAATGCAGTTCAGCAATAATGCTGTCAAAATCAGAACAGATTTCATGTGGAAAAAAATGGATGAATTATTCAAAACATCTTATTTGCTTTATATATGCTTTATAAGTTTTCTGTCAGACACATCTATTGGTGTCAATATCTACTACACAGGATTGATGTAAAACCTCACTCACTCATCATCTATACCGCTTTATTCTGTATTCAGGGTCACAGAGCCTGGAGGTCAGGAGCCTATATCAGGAGGCTTAGGGCATGGGGCGGGGTACACCTTTGGACAGGGTGCCAATCCTTCACAGGACACACACACACACACACTAAGGGGAATTTGGTAATGCCAATTATCCTAATCTGCAAGTCTTTTGGCTGTGTAAGGAAACCAGAATACCCAGAGGAAACCCACCAAGCACAGAGAGAATATGCAAACTCCATGCACACAGAGACGGGAATCAAGCCTGGCTGGGAACTGAACCCTGACCCTGGAGGTGCAAGGTGACAGTGCTAACCACTACACCACCGTGCCGCTGAGATGTAAAACCCACAAATTATACTAATGCATTAATGAAAAAATTATATGCCTATGAAAATAACAAGTGATAAATTAATAAAATCAAGTAGAAAATAACAGTTAAACAATATAAAATAAAACAATTGACAGAATATCACCATAAAACAGATAAAGATTTGAGTGGGATAAATATTTCTAAATAAGTGGGTCTTAAGATGTGAATGGAATATACAGTATTTAGAGAGTATATTATGGCTGTTGTCTGGAAGAGAATTCCAGAGCGAGCAGTGCAAGCCTCTAGAGCCCATGGTGGTCAAGCGGTTAAGGTGTGTAAAGAGAAGCCTTGATGAGGAAGACCAATGAGTGCGAGAGGGGGTATAAAACTGTACGAGCTCTGAAAGATAAGGAGAAGCTTTAAAAGTGATGAGGAGAATTTATACTCTATACAATAACTGATAGGGAGCCAGTGGAATTAGAGTGGAAGTGGGGGTAATCAAATTCATAATAGGTATTCGGCTTATGATGCGAGCAGCAGAATTTCAAAGTTTATGGAAGAGTTTTAGTCACAGCCCAGTTAAAAGTGAATTATAGTAATCAATGCGGGAGGTGACCAATGCATGTGAGAGTGGCAGCAGTTTGTTGGGTGAGGAATCTGTGTGGACGAGAAATGTTACGGAGCTGGACGTAATATGTGACCAAGAGGGAGAAGATAAATGAGTAATAGAAGGGGGCCAGAGCCTTGTTGAACACGGCAGCTGACATGGAGGTGAGAGGGATGTCAGTGACGCCAATAGCAGCTAAACGGTTTAATAAAATAGCAAAGAAGGCTGCATTCAAATCTAGCAGGAAAAGATAAAAGAAAAAGGAATGGCCTCCTGGTAGCTGCAGAGGTGAGTATGAACCTGTGTTGCAATTCAGTTTTCTAGCATTTTTTAAATGAAAGGAAGATCTGGACAGAAATTGTTGAGATTTCATTGGGGCTAATGCAGTGAAGCTGTTTCAAGGGATGATGGAATAATGCTGGAAATGGGAGAGGAGTAAGTAATATGAATGTTGGCTTCCAAATTTATTCACGTTCATGCGTAACCGGCATAGTATTGTGTAAGTCCCACTTGTGCCACCAAAACAGCTCTGACCGTTGAGGCACGGAGTCCACAAAACCTCTAAAGGTGTGCTGTGGGACCTGACACCAAGATGTTTGCAGTAGTTCTTTTAAGCCTTATAAGTTGAAAGGTGGATTCTCTATGGATCATACTTGTTTATCTAGCATACACGCCAGGTGATTGATAGGACTGGGGATTTGGGATTTTTACCTGCCAATCTGGGATCCTGAACTCATCATATTCCTCAAACCATTTACAGCTTAATGTTTTTAATTCATCGGTTGTACAAGTTGGTGTTCAGGTTTTCCTGTGGTTCTTATTTAGAACATTCTGAAATTGCAGGATTTGAGAGTAAAGCAAGGAAATTCCAATATCAACTTAAACTGAGCAACCAAAAACGTTTGAGGTTTGACACAATGTGCTTCCGCAAATAGTTTTATTGTTAAGGAGTCTATTCCGAAAGGAGTTTCAGATCAATCCTATGCATCAGAGCACAAAGACTCCAGAGCATTTCCACCTATATAAGTACCAATTCCCCCCCTGCCCATAACTTTATTTTGTTACAGCTGTTATTGTTTTATTGCCAAGTTGACGCAGCACAAATTTCCCAAAAGTGAAACCGAACAGTTCATGTACCTGTAAGACACTCCATGACTGATAGCAGCAAAAATGGTTTCCATAATAACTTCATCTTCAGCTTCTGGAGGTGAGTGAGATTTCCAGCATCCAGGTGGTTTGTTTGACCTGAGAAATGCCTGACCTGCAAAAACAAGATGACCAATCAGTTATGATTCATAAGAATATTAGGTACTTGAGAAAAGAGGTAAAAAATCTTATTATTTTTTTTTTTACCTCTATTCATATTATATTTTACATCATGCTTAACACTTTTTTCCCATTATTAATTTTCCCATATTACACATATTCTAAAATTAGCTTGTTAGCTGCACCAACAGTAAAGAGACATCCTAAATCTCCGTCATTGAGCCGAGGTTCCACTATGTCCACAAAAAAAAACAAACAAACAAAAAAAAAACGGGTGAACGTTATAAGGAGTTTTGAACATGTTTTTATGGAAAAACTGGTGAAGACTTTATCGAAGCAAGACACAGAAAGAACTTGATAAGTGCGTATTAATGATGGAATTAACCAGTTAATGGCCTATCCTACACATTATAAGGACTTTGCTGGCATACTACAAGCATGGAATAGATGGGAAAGGTTGCATGGCATTCTGACCGAGTTCTTATTGGGATGTCACTAAATTCCTGTCAGTAGATTTATCATAACAAGCTATGCGATGTGCTATGATCATGGTACACCCATGCCATATTTTAGAAGACTGCAAGTTCATATTATTCATATTACACATGATAAGTGCCGGGTAAGCGTAGTGCGATCTGTCTGGACATAGTAATAACTTGGTTCAATATCATATAACTGGCGTGCTAGGTGCATTGAGAACCTGATAGGGACGTGTCTAAGAACTTTTTTCCCACTGCAATTTTGGGTATTTTTAGGGTACCCGGGGAGTGTGGCAAGCCCTAACAGAATAGAAAATAAATGAATTTTTAATTTTTTTTCCAAGAGTTGGTCTCTACTATGTAAGCACGTACAGTTGAATGAAATTTTAATAAATGTTTTACTTTTCAAGATTCTCCAAACATTCTCACCCTGTACATAAAGCTACAATTAGAGTTAACATGCTAACTAGCGTTAGCATTAGCAAGGGCTGTCATGACATCACTTTCAAGCACAATAGGACATTTATCTGTTTGAAACGCAAGGTAACACTATGAACATGACAAATTTGTCTCATATTGATCGTCTCATATTCAGCTCTGAGGCTCAGAAGTGTTAGCATCATTTGCAGTTAATGTACACGATAGGCCATGCTGATTGGCCTATTATGTTATGTTAACTATAGTTATGACATTATAAACCTGCACAATTATCCTCATACTGAACTATACAGTATGTATTTTCAACAAGGCAGAAGCTGCCCTTACAATTTTCTGGCTGTGCTACGTGCATGTTGATTTAAGACAGAGATCGGGTAGAGTGAAGAGCCATTAAGAACTGGCTGAATGAAGCCCATCTAACAAAAACAAGGACTTTGGACTCTCAGGAACTCTCAGGAATGCATATGTGGGCATGGCATAATCGCAGATGTTAAATGCCTTTAATGGCAGAAAATAAAGGTCAAACCAAAATAACAGAAACAGGAATAATCCAAACAGTGATAACTGACACAGAACTGAAAACTGAAATAACGAACACAGATGCACGACAAAGAACTAACTGAAACCAACACAATACTGTATATACACATGCTAATTAAACCAATCCAAGTTCAGGTGAGTAACTGAGATCACATGGATGTGGCGAGGTGCCTGCTGGTAACTGAAGATCCAAAAGTCATGACCCCCCAAAAAGGCACTACTCCAGAGCACCCCTGGCAGTCCAGGAACACCACGCCAAAATCTTTCATTGCACTTTCCGATACAGTGGCTATGATGCAAGGCATTGGCGCTGGAAGAGGGTTTGGTATGGGGGCCATGGTCAGACTGGGCATGAACACAGGACTGGAGCTGAAACTTGGCATGAGGAAGGGGAACGGACATGGGGCTTGGCATGGCTGCAGTGTACTGTAGGCATGAGTTCCTTGAACTCAGGAGGCAGAATGAACACAATATCCTCAAATCAATGATCCGATCAATGAATTGCATCAATACCTGGTTTGTGATTTGCACCATTTGGATTGTAAGACTGTTCAGCAAGGACAAATGAAATCATCATTTTACCTCCTTCCCTACTCAATAAGCTACCAGAGCATTCAGGTCCTTCTTTCCACAAGTCATCAAAATCCTCGACATCCTTAACTCAATCAACTGAACTGATACCAACCATCAAATACACACATTTGCAAATAGTCCTGTGCTTTATGAAGCACCATTGTCCACAAAGATGTTTTTTTCACTATGCACTGTATCTGGTAAAAAAAAAAAAGACAATTAAAATTCACTTGACTTGACTTTGCTTGTGAAATGGCCCGTGTTCTGCCTTTGCAGCTTCAAGTTGTCACTATAGAGTGAGTTGCGGGAGATGGGTGAGAGATTTCTGGTGTGGTCATTTGGAATAGTAAGGTCATCTCAAGTCAACTGTTACTTGAGCTTATAATCTCTTTATTCATAGTATCACAGGTTATCCAGTTCTTTGCCCGACAAATCTTGCAAGGTATACAAATACACAGAACCTCAACTCAACCCTACATAATCCCCAGACGCTACAGGCTTAGTGAGGCACTGTTTGAATGTAAATTGTCAAATTATGTCATTGCATACTGTAACTCTCTAGAATGTCTTCTTTAGGCTTTCAGGGTTTACAATGTTTCGAGTCAGGGAATGCATGTAAAAATTTATTTACATGCTCTGGGTCTTTACTTAACACACGTCATTTTTCCCCTCTCTAAGCAGGGAAAAGGTTGCATGACTCGTCATATTAATGTCTGCAAAGTGAACAGAGGACAGGAAATCCGATTTACAGATTCAGTTATTAAAGGACTAAGCACAGATCGATTTACTTTAAGCTGCTGCAAAATAACATCCTCTAGGCATGTTGCAACTGTAATCTCTACAATGTGTGAGGGGAAAAAAAAACATATATATATAGAGAGAGAGGGGGAGATCTGGAAAGATAAGAAATTGTTATTAGATCTGGAAAAAGAAAAAATTCATGTTCATTTTTAAATAACATGGTACTAATATTTTAATTAAGGGACTTTCGGAAATCAGTATTTGGTGGAATAACCATGATTTGCCGTCACAGCTTCCACGCGTCTTGGCATGTTCCCCACCACTCGTTCACATTGTATTTTGGGTAATTTTGTGGCACTTTTGGTGCAAAATTTTATCAGCTCAGCTTTGTTTGATGACTTATGATCCACTCATCTTCCTCTTGATCACATTCCAGAGGTTTTCAGTGGTGTACAGATCTGAGGATTAGGCAGGCCTGAACAGTGTCTTGATCTGGTCGTTGATCTTGATCCTCCATACACACTTTGATTGACATTTTTTCATTGTCCTGTTGGAAAAACCAGTCGTCAGAGTTGGGGAACATAGAAAAGATGGAAGCAAATGTTCTTCCAGCATAAACTTGGCGTGATTCATACTTCCCTCTTAAAGCACCGTGGCTTGTACATTATGCCTCTCCAGGTCTCCGTCTAACCATAAAATGACCCGGTGTTGGCCAAAGCTGAAAATTAAAATCATAAGGGAAGATGACCTTACTACAGTTATCTACGGTCCAATTCCTTTGATCCGTTGCAAACCTCAGCCTGGCTCTCCTTTGCCTTTTGTTGAAAAAGGGCCTTTTTCTTTCTTTGTATGACCTCTGCCCAGCCTATAGGAGCCTGTTTTCATTGCCATGCAGTTTGAATTACACTTGGGCAACCTATGTTTTTTTTTTTATGGTTTGGAGTTACATTCGAATGGGTTTGTGGTCATCTCTATCAGTGGATTAATTTTTACACTCTGCCAATCTGTATTCAATCTGCTTGACCTTCAGTCATTATGATCACCTCCTAATATTGAGCAGGTCTCACTTTTTCCACCAAAACATCGAGATATGGACTCCTCTAGACCTCTGAAGGTATATCTGGCGCCAGGCTATCATTAGAAGATCATTGAAGTCCTGTAAGTTTCAAGGTGGGGCCTTCATGGATCAAAGGTTTTTCATCACGCCCACAGATGTTCAAATTAATTGAGACTTGGTGGTCAAGTTAATACCTTGAACCCGTTGTTGTGTTGTGTACTATATGGGGCTACACGTACAGTAGTACTAAGCTCTAAACAAAATGGCTAAGCTGATGAAAAAAAATGTGTTTAATTAACTTATGAAGATTATGTTTTATTAAATAACTTGAAAAGTCTAAATAATTTCCAAGGTACCACAGTGGCATAGTAGACAGCACTGTTGTCCTGAACCTTCAGGTTTAGGGGTCAATTCCAGTCTCGGGTTTGTGTGCATGGAGTGTGCATGTTCTCTTCGTGCTTAGTAGGTTTCCCCCGAGTACTCCAGTTTCCACCCACAGTCAAAAACATGCAGATTGGCACTTCCAAATTGTCCATAGTGAATGAGTGTGTGTGTGTCCTGTGATGGCTGGGCACCCTGTCTATGGTGTGCCCCACCTCGTGCCCTGTCTCCTGGAACAGGCTCCAGTCCTCCCGCAACCCTGCATACAAGATAAAGTGCTATAGACAATACTCATGTTTTCAATCTTTATCATTACCAATATTTGTTTTGTTCACAGCTGTCTTTGCACTTGACATTTTAGAGTTTTGTGGGTGTCAGAACATGCAAATCAGCTCTACTGTAGACATGCTTAAAAATAAATAAATAAATGAATGAAGCCCTGTGTTGTAGTTCTATAATTCTAGGTTCTTATACTGTAAGATCAACTTTTTGTTTGTGCTTGCAGTTTAATTGAGCTGGCGATGTCTCACTGAGTGCTCTTTAGACAAACACACTAATGCCCTTTGTTCTCCTCATGATTTCTTGACACAATGATTCTCAATCCACTTAATCCTAATTCATTAGAAAATAAAAAGCTTAGATTCTTTCATCATCTTCTATCATGAATCATTTCATACCTCACTGAATCTGTCCAAATTACTGTGCAACCCCCTACCAGGCCAAGCTAATAGTGTTCTTTATAATTCATGAGCATTAGGGTCAGTGTCCCTCCACAACTGCTATTGCTCCATCACCTTCTGATAGCTGTTACAACACTACAAGCTTACTGAGACGAGAGGTGTAAAAGAGAAAGGGATGACTGAAAAAGCGAGGCAGGAAAAAGGGGGTAAGCTACAGAATTGTGAAGGTATCATTGGGGAGGTTTTTTGTTAGGCAGTGTTCATTTCGTTCAATAAACAATAATTCACCCTTCTACTCAGAATACATGACAGAATCTAATGACAATTTTCTCAACAAATAAAAATGAGAGGAAATGTCAGATCCAGTTATTTGAACAAACTTCATACTACTTTCTGTCCATGTCCCTGTCTGGTTCTCAATGCTTGTCACGTTGTCACTAATTTCCTCTCAGGCACATGGTCACACGCTCACCAGGTCTGATGAGATCGAACTCGGTCATTGATATGTCTGATCAGATCGCACCATGCTCTTACCAGGCACATGCTTAGTATTTTGTCATTGGTTGGTAAAAATACGTGCACTGGGCTTTTCAAGTGATGGAAGTGTGAGGAATTTGATCCAGTACATTTTCTGAACCTGACACAGATGCGCTGATTATCTGCTGCATGCATACCATAAATGTGGTAAGCACCAGAAGAACGTAGCGTGAACTTCTGTGGAAACCTTCTACAAACTGACTGTACCAACTGAGCATCGTATAAACGCCGCAGAAGCCTAAGTACTTTTGCTGACTGTGTCTATCCCTTTATGACCACAGGATAATGCACCATGTCACAAAGCTAAAATCATCTCATATTAGTTTCTTGAACATGACAGTGGGTTCACTGTACTCAAATGGCCTGCAGAGTCACCAGATCTCAATCCAATAGAGCGACTTTTATGATGTGGTAGAAGTGGAATCAAGGAGGTCATTATTCTTTGCTGAAAGTGTGTTACTAGCAGTTTTATTTCTTGTCTCCGAGTGCTCTGATTGTTCCCTGTGACCTTCTTCAACCAATCAGCTAATGAACAAACCATAATTGGAGTTGGACTGTGTGAGATGAGAAAAATACCACAATGTGCAACGCTATTCTGATTCAGGACAAGAATTGAAAAACACTACTTCAATTTATAAGCAATGTGCTGTGTATGCACAATTCTCATGTATAAATTTATGCAAATCCATGAATGATATATTTTACCATCACTTATTTGTCAAGTTCAGCATTTCAACAATGCCAGTATTAGTCAGAAACCAAAAATCTTCCATATTATATTTATTATTTACAGCGCTACTAAACTCATGCTGAAAGATCCATGCAGCGGAGTATTTATTCTCCCCTGAGTGCCCTTGGAGAAACATGGCAATGCAGATACTTGATCAGCTAATAAATTATCTAGTGAAGAGGAAAGAGGCTTTGACACTTTTCTCACCCAGTATGCAGTGAGGAAGCATGTCATGAATGGCAAATGACACAATAAGTATCAGTAATTGCAGATTTTGCGTCCAGATTTGTAAGGCTAAGCAAGCTTGTGCCACTCAAGAGACGTACTCCACGCGTCATTCTGTCACCGGTTGACTGATTGGTGCATATATCCAGTATATAATTAGTGCTTGAATGTGAAAAAGACATAAATGGAAATGGACCTTATGGAAAGGAAAGTTCACTGAGTATGTACAGTACATACATTTATTTGCCACATTATTTATCTGCAACTTTTTTTTATAGAATTATTGTAATTATTAAACACATGCATGAATTATTCAGTTGTTGAACCGCAAAATTGTTATTACTTCCCAGAAAGCAGGATGCAAATACATGTTTGAGTACATAAATATTATACACAGTAAAAAAACAAAATTCTTATTAATGACTGCAAAACAGCCAATAAACATTGAAGTACAATATTTATTTCATGAAATCTCAATTATGTTTACTTCACATTTACGCCATTATCCTGAGCAACTTTTTTAGATCTCATTATACATCTGAACAGTTTATTATTATTCAGTTATACATCTGAACTTGGCAGTGCTGGGGTTTGAACCTGGGACCTTTTGATCCATAGCCCAATATCTTAATCACTGAGCTGGCTCTGCCCCTGTGAGGCAAACATGGCCCAGTTCTTGACACCCAAAAACAATGGCTTGCCTAGCCGCTAATAAATAATTAAACAAATAAATAAATTACTGGTCTATGGTCCACGTACAAATGTCTCCAACATTGTTAAAACTTAAAAGGACCTCGCTGCTTCACCAATTATTAATTGTGCCAATGCAGAGTCTGGAGTTGGACTAAAGCCAAAATACAGGCATTACTTTCAAATAAGTATAGCCTTTATTTTAGCTGAAAATATCACTCCTTGCGTCTGTTATTCATTTTCGCTTGTTTTCACGGTAGGTATAAATAATTCTGGAGTTGACTGTAAATTAGCCTACCTGAAGGCAAAGCCAGTCATAATATTTTCTACACATTTGTCGCATAAAGTTACATTAAGAAAAAAGTCAAAACAAGTAACACTGCGCTAGTTTCGTCAAATTTCATCATCTACATTCGTCTTTTCTAGCTAGATAATGATGAAACACATTACCTGTGCTTCCCGAATATATATTCACTTTTCAAAGCAAATCAGCTTCTTCTGCATTAATCAAGTGTCTTTGTCTGCTTTTTCATGACATGATATTGCCATATACAGTAGTTTAATAACAACCTTTAAAAATGAATGTATATCGAACAGGAGCAAAATGTCCCTGTGTGTTTGTGTCTCTCTCGCTTTCTCTCTCTTTTTTGCTGGACATTGCTTTGGTATAGTATTGCACCATTTGAAGGAGCAGCAACGGAGCAGCAACGGAAATTAACAACATGGCCTAAGTTTTTAAAAAACTTTTGCTATTTACTGTGCCAAAAAAAAAAAAAAAAAGTTGTAAATTATGCTTTAGGTATGTACAGGGGTACCTTGGCATACGGACGCCCATGCATCATGGATTTTCGCCTTAAGAACGGAAATTCGTATCGACATATGAAGCATTTTTGGCATACGAATGAACAAAACCGAACCAAAAGTTTCATTGAACCAAATACTGACTTGTCTAAATGTTTTGATCGTTTTTATATGCAAAAATATGATTAGAGTTTAGGAAATTGATAATATTAGTAATATTTCTGGGTGGCTGGAATGGATTATCTCCATTTATGTACTTTCCTATTGAAAAATGCGTTTCACGATACAAAATTTTGCCTTAAAAACTCGCTTCCGGAACTGATTAAATTCATATGCTGAGGTACCACTGTATTCTGGCAAAAACTGAGGTACCACTGTATTTAGTTTTTTAGATGCTCCCACCAAAATTGTGTGCAGATCGGATGGTCCGCCGTCGCAACCTCTTGATGGGAGCGGGCGAAAGAAAGTATTAGGAATCAACATTATGATTAATTAAGAACTCTATGTAGTGTGCTGTAGTCTAACTGAATTAAATATTTTTAATCATGGCTGATAATGCGTGCCAGGTTTCTCTTGGACAAAATGTTTATAAACATATTTTATAATTATAAAAAACTTGGAATGTGATTAAAAATTAAAAATGTAATACTGAATGGCTCCGGATTGAATGGACTAAACATGGACAAAAAATGCTGGAATTATGTGTGTGTGTGTGTGTGTGTGTGTGTGTGTGTGTGTGTGTGTGTGTGTGTGTGAGACTATGCTAAGAATTTCTTGATTTTTTTGGCAAGTCAGGTAAGGTGTCTAATTACTTTACATCAGAGGTCATGTTTAAAAAAATAAATACATTTCAGCTTTAATTCACTATATCCAGAATTCTGCCAATTTAAAACTTAACATACACAAACCTTGTCTTTAAACAGTTTCCAGGAATTAATGTAAAAACTTTTAAAGGCTCCGAGATGCTGCATTGTTATGATAAGAATAAACAGCGGGTATACTTCTAAGGGCCTCCCATTACAGCAAGTGCAATATTGCCCTTGATACCATGGGAAAATGCAAGCAACTTGCCAGCTGGAAAGAATGACGGTGGCAGCATCGTGTTGTGGGGTATTTTACTAAAAAGGAACTGATACACTTCGAAAACAGTTGGCGCCCTGAGCTAGGAGGATTATGTAAAAATACTAAAGATAAACAATAAGACACTAGCGAAGAAATTCGACTTTCAGTTTGACAATGATCCTAAGCATCTCTTAAGCAATCCGGCATTAGTTGTAACAAAAAGTATTAAAGTGTCCATCACAAAGGCAAGGCCTGAATGCACAAAATTGTTATGGATGGAACTAAAAAAGAATGTCAGAGCAAAGAGGTCCACAAATTTGCATTATACCAGTTTGATCAGCTAGTAAGAGCGAAAATCCCAGACAGATTTTGTTTGTAGGTGGCTACCCCAGGCGTTTAATTCAAGCTAAGCAATGAATCAATTTTGACTAAAAATCTGTTACAGTTTAAAAAGAAGCTATTATTTTATCTATTATAGTTATTATTTTCTCATGAAAACAAAGAAGAAAGTGTGGCAATGAAAACATTTTTTTTTAAAAAATCTTTTTTTTTTTTAAGCATAACTTTTGGCCCATATGTATGTTACCATTCATTCAGATATTCATTCATCATATGCAGGATAATTGTGCCAGTTCTTTCAGAAACACACCAGCTAGTTCTATTTTGTGGTATTTTGACAGTTTCCATGTGTTCCAAATGTCCTCTAGGAGATGTCAGGGTAGAAATGAAAAAAAAAAAAAAAAAAAGTCTGAACCATTAACTCTAATGTCACTGGAATATAATGTACTGAGAGATACTGACTTCAATGATCTGAGTGAGGAGATTTGCTTCAAAAAATGAAGAAAGGTTACTTCAACCTTGAATTTACTTAGCGCTAAATTCACAACTGAACTAACAACTGTCTGCCCAATTCACACCGCAGCACAGCACAGCACATTTCTATGGGAATCCTAACCATGCTCACACTGCTATGAAACTGCAGGCTGCACAATCATGTAATTATTCTAGATTTCGATTTTAAATAAAGAATTACAGAAAGTGCAAGGGTTTTATGCATCTTTTGGTGTCACTGTGAATGCTTTTCCAAATTACCATAGTTTTCTAATAAACCTTCATTTTCAGACTTTTTAGTTATTCACCCAAAATAATGTTTTCCTGTAATTCATATTTAACACCATTTCGCCAACATTTCTTAGCCAAACCGGGATTTACATAAACTAGTCGTCTGCCTTCCTATCTTAATAATCCTCACAGCTGGGCCACATCCCAATATACTTAGTAAAGAGGCTATAGCATGAAGGTAATGTAGAGTCTAGTGCACTCGACAACACCATCTTAGCTTTAAGTCACAGAAAAAGTGTGACTCCAGCATGATACTAAATTAAAAATATATGTTTGAATGAAGCATAAAATAAGTTTACCATATTTTCCTTTTGTTACCTGCATGTCCGTAGCGTCTACGGAGAGGTCAGTTATTGGGTGAAAGAAGGAAAGTTTAAAATGATTTTAAAATGTAAACACTTTAAGCTGGTATATTAAAGTAAGAGCTGTCATTTCAGTTATAATTGTTATGTGATTTGAATCTAATTTTATTTAATGGTGATTATCACAATATAATATGAATAAACATAGTATATGTATTATATGTATATAATATTATGCAGTTATATGTACTCATGTACACTAATAATAAATTCATTATTAATTTCAGTTACCAGTTTATTCAAGGAGCCATGAAAATTGTATAACTGCTACGTTGTTCTATAATAAATTAAAGCCACTGCAGGACTTTTCACTCACTGACATACAGTGGTACCTCAGCATACGAACGCGCTGCTTTGTGATTTTCTGCCTTAATTTTAAAAGAACTGTGCTTCGGCATGAAAAGCATTTTTGGCATACAAGCGACCACGCCGGTAGTGTGTATTTCTGGTTGCGCATACTTCCTGTAGCCGATCAAAATTTGTTTGCATGGAAAGCCAAGCAAAGCAAGTGAAGACATACTGTATCACCATGGGTCCCAAGAATGTTAGAAAACGGAGCCCATATCAGCTTTGTTTTTAAATCAGCTGGTGCCCAGAGGAATCATAAACTAAGGTTAAGTGAGGTATTGTCTATTTATTTCATATTTCACTTCAGTTACATGTGAAGTAAAGTATGATCATATTGTTGGAAATTGGTAATGTTAGAAATATTTTTGGGTGGCTGGAATGGATTATCTGTGCTGCATAGTTCTCACACGAACCGATTATTCCCTGCTGAAATAAACACCCCACGGCCCAATGCTCCTCTCTAAGTCCTGCGTCTGGGTTCCCACACATAACAACATACTTGGTGGCGCCATATAGAAGCGCCCCCTCGTAACGCTTAAGAACTCGCCTCCAGAACTGATTAAATTCCTATGATGAGGTTCTGTACTGCTGTATTTGGTTTTTTTTAGATGTTGTAAATGACTATACACACAGCTGGAGAGATCAGAAATGCCAACATATTATGGGTGTAAAGGTGTAGAAGTCAAATGTAAACTGGGATTTAGGAACACAATTAACTACAATACCAGTACTGACTATACACTACTGATCAGATGTGCTGTGATGTTGAAAAAAACAAAAACACATTAATGCTTATGCAGTGGCAGGTCTTTTTCTTTTACAACAAAGCAATATTTCTATATCTATATCATTAAAATTAGTCCATGAACTACATTTTAATTATTTTCAGCTATATTTTTAATTCTAAAAAAATATGATTGTTTTACAGCCATTTATATCGTCACATTTTCTTTTTTTTAAAATTATATATAGAGAGAGTTAGTGGTGTGTAAGATTATTTTCAATAATTCCATCAAATATCATAATAATTCTATCAAATATATAATCACAATGTATTATAATATATATTGTAGGTTTGCTGAAAAACTCCCAGCAATGCAGTATTATTTTAAAAAATAGTTATTTAAAAAATTAATGAAAAAGTATCTCTGAAAAGATGAAAAATCTATAAATTTATATATTTTTAGAACTAAAATACAAAATTTTAACATCACATCAGCTGGTTGTAAGCATAATATGTAATTAACAATTAATAGTGAAAACCCTGTATGCTGTGCATTGCTGTATTCGAGGTGAAGTTACAAACAATAAAATGACTGTAAAAATTACGTCCTGTCAACTTGGACAACTATTTTCCATTTATGATGTCTAAACATGGCTAAGCACACTGGAAACACTGGTCATTTCCCCTTCTCTGATTTTAAGTTAGTTTCTAGCACTATTGGATGAAATAATATACAGGCTCACTACTTGGTTACATGTATAACACTAACAATGTCAATCGTTGTATCTGATATGTGTCTGAAATATTATTTGCTCCATATGGATTTGACCTAATTCATTAGTCAGGTTACTGATGCAGAGGTTCCCAAACTTTCAGAATATTTTGCAGCCTCATGCCTGGAACATCTTACTTTTTTTATTTCAGTTTATAATGCACTACTAATATAATATTTTAATCTATTAATGTGTCAGTAACTTGCATATGTGTAATGCAGGTGCCTAAAACCACCAGTGTAGTGGAAATTGTTAGGATAATAATCTACACATGGGTGGTATAATATGACCTGATGCAAAGCATTAGAAATTGGCTAGATGTTATGCCAAAACCAAAATGAATTCTCCTAAGATGTCTCAGCTGTTCTTGTGTTTCTTGTGTCATTATGGTCTTGGGATGTGTTTCAAATCAAACATGCTGACCTTACATTCAAAGTTCTACAGAATAATATGGATTAAATGACTGAATGTAAAAATGGCTCTAATTCCTAAAATGCAATATTTTCAAAACTCATCAAATTTGTGCTGAAAGTCTATTCTTCAGTCGCATCTTGAATGCTTCATTTCAAATCCACTGTAGTGCTGTACAGAAGCACAAATACACTGTGCCAATGCCCAAATACTTTAACTAACTTTAGGCAGCTTAGCAGCGATCGATGGATTAACAATTTTTATTGCTAAACTATAAATAGTTCTTTGTTTGAATGTGGTACTTAACAATGTTTCAAAATATTAGCACACCAAATCCGTTTTAAATATTTCTTATATTCATGTGAAAAATAAATTATTACAACAAAAGAGTGAGTTTCTCTCTCATCTTACACCCAACTACAACTACACCCGAGTTTGGACACTCCTGGAAATAGGATCTTTAAGATATGAAAGATATAAAAGCTTGCAGCAGGTTAAGGCCTGGGTACCAAGGGTAACACCTATCATCAATGCATCACTTCATCCGCTGTTTTATTGCAAATATTAGTTTGTTCCACAACCTTTCTCGTGTAACACACAATATTCTTCGTAATTCACAAGATTGATCAGACTGGTGGGTGTCCTGCAATACCGCCACTCGACAGAGACCGTGTGCAAAAGACTGATTTTCTCATTAACTCAATTGACAAGAACAATTTGGTGAGGAGAGATATGTGTTCTTTTGTTTCCTTCACTGGCTTGATGACACATCAAACTAGACCGAAATGAGCAATGAATATCTATTATGTCTGTTTAATGCACCAACCGAGTGATTTCATATCACATCAACATGCAACTTCAATTGCTAAATAGTTATTGATATAAATTCAACAGCACTACACAACCATGACCTCTTCTGTAAAAGATGCCCGGTCCAATTGAGCTATTTTCTGATGACCTCTTATTGACTGTGAGTAATAGTTGTAGCGAGGCTATTGAAATTAATCTCAGGTAGTGATGAGCAAGGGTTTCATCTCTGCTATGACACAAAGTCGTTATTAACAGCCTAGCAGCCCCCCTCCCCTCCCTCTTTCTCGCACCAGGGCGCTGCTTCTACGGAGATACTGGAGCGTGCCATGAAAAAATGTATTGCTGAGGAAAATACACAAAGGCAAGAGATTCACAGTAATCAAACTTCTGCTCTTCCTCGCACATCGCCTACACAATTTATAGAAATACGGATGACAGCTGGATCTAATAGAGTCGTGTTGGTTTGGGTTGTGTGTGGAGAATGTAGCTTCTTCTGTGGTCCTGATCAGACGAACACCTAAGAGCAGTATTGTTTGGAATGCTAAAGGCGGGAGAGAATGAATAAAAGGTTTCAGCATAAGGTATAATTTGAATCTATCTATCCATCTAGCATCCCTGCAGTTTTCTCACAGTTTACTGCAAAACAGAAACAAAGAAGTCTGACACTTTTCAGACAGAGTCCAAATTTATTTTCAGTGCATACTGTCTCCTTGCAAATGCTTAAACGCAAAGCAATTAGGCTCACACAAGGGAAATGTCAAATTAAGTAGAGCAAGGCAACAATATAATCTGCCCTCTAGAATGTGTTTATGATAAAAAGCTCTCGCACGAACAGGTGTGTCAAAAACGCGCATGGGACGAGAAACACTTTTCCTGAAAGGCTTGCAAAGAAAAATGGATTTATTTTGACAGTACGGTCACAGCGGTGTTGCTTCAGAAACCAAAATAAACTTATTTCGTGCCCATTTTAGCTGTGAAATATATGTTAATGACACTAATAACCAGCTACTAATAACAACATATGGTATAGAGAATGCGTGAGTGAGTAGTTTTAATGACTTATCTTTTATTAATTTGGAATTTATGCGGTTTCACTTACACATGAGGCAAATTCAATTATAAGGCCTTCAATCATTTGAAAATGGTAGTGGTTACACACCATTTACTATAAACTATATTATACAGCAGTTAGTTCCGACCGAGCAATCTGAATAGAAGAGGGGCTTTCCACGAGTATTGATAACGGTCAGTAACAGCACTGGGACCTTTAAATATATTTGTATCACTCTATGCTTAGAACTTGTGTTCTAATGACCATTAATTACACTAACTGTCTGTCACAGTATGGGTCAAAGTAGATTGGTATGCTTAGTCTACTTAGCAATTGCTTCTAACACAAGGCTGAACCACAAATCCCCCTTAACCCCTAATCAGAGGCGCTACTTGAAGAATGTGACAATGACAATGGATTGTATACACTAGCTCACTATCTTTCCCTTTAACACTATTTGGGATTAAACCTCAGAACCTGGTAGTTAACATACTGTAGCTGATATTGTAAAGGGAAATAAGTGGAAATATAAAGAGAAACGTACAAGGAGTGTCCACCACCTCCAGGTTGATAACTACCTCACCTTGACTCTACATACTGTAGTACTGTACCAGTAAGAATTTAAAACTACCCCCCCCCCCCTGTTAATTACACTGTCGGTCGTTAATTACAGCTGTTGGTCGATAACTGTCAGTCACCAGCTCCAGCACTGTAGGTAGTTAGTGGGAAAAGCAAAATAGTTGGTTAAATAAACAGACAAATAACAATAATCTGTGGATAACAAATGGTGTTTGTGATATCCAGCACAACGGCACTCCCTCTTGTGTGATACTGCTCAAGTAAAAACTATAAACACACCATAAAACCTTTAATATCATAAAATTATTCCTTACTACTTGAATGGATTGCTCACAGCATTCTGGCCACTTCTATCCACAAGTAGTTTCTATCCAAAACATTTTTTTTTTAAAAATCTTCTCTAGTTCACACAATACTTCACAGCTACATGTGTTCTCTTGGCATTTTGTTGCTACCTTTATCGGATTTAAAAGACTGACGTTTGTATACGGACCAAAAAAATAAACCAGCAGCCACCTACCTTAAAGCATTTTCTTACACATCCTTCTACACCATGCTCTCTGCCATCTTTACGCACTGCTCAGTTGGACCCACTATCTTTCAGGGCTCAAGGAAAAATCAAGGCTCTTCTCTGTTCTCAAACCTGGATGATGAATAAAATGCCCCTGGGTGTCTGAACAGCAGACCAATGAGTGTTTAGTCATCGATGGTGACTAAACACTTACCTCTTAACCGAATATTAAATTAGTATTTTATTATTTAAAAAGGTGTTGTGTGTAATTTGTATTCCTATAAACTTTATAGGTCATTGTAGTCCATGACCTAGTGAGCCAGTATGAGAATATGTTTATTGATGGGCACTTCAAAGCACTTAGGTAAGTCACTCTTAGTAAGGGCTTCTGCCAAATGTCATGATCGTAAATGTATTACTCAATTTTTTACACTCACCATTAGACTTGGATATTGTTTTTTTTTTTTTTTTATGATACTGGTTCCAGGTGCTTTAATTAAAGAACAGCTATTTATTTTAAAAATATTTTTAAAAAACCCTATATATTTAAAATATACATAGGTATAAGTAGATACAAAACACTACTAATTTACATACTACCTGACCCAACTACAATAATTAACACCAATAACAGCAAAGTAGTTGGTATACTTGGTATGTTAAAAACCAGATTCAAAATTCAGCAATTCCTTTGCAGAAATATGACCATATTTGCCTTATCTGGCAAAATACGACACCTCTCCTGACTTTGCTAGTGTGACTCTAGCTGGGGACGAGCACACTGCAAGCTGCTAAACATGGTGCACGCCTCTGCTTTTAACTTCATCCTGTGTGTCCAATGTTTCATTAGGTTTGACGTGTTTCCCCCTTTACACAAGACTGTTGAAAGACATTTGTTGTGTGTCACGGTTTCAAAATTCTTTGTTGTGAAATACAGCCCCACTTTAGAACGTTTAGCTTCAGGCAATTTAATTTAAGCGTGTTTAGCTTAGCCAGCTAACGCTACCTGCTGCCATCAGAGCAAGTGTAATTACTGCGTGCACATGCTCATCGGTTGGTCTCATTGCCCGAGTTGTACTTTTAAGTTGGAATGTGAAAACAGCATGGACACTCGTGTTACTGCAAAGATTAGTTTGATTTAAATTATTAGAGCCTTCTGACTCGCTTCCATGTCCATTTTCTTAGGCGGGAAATATTTTTTCACATGCGGTGGAACCAAAGTGAGGCACCGTCCTGATTCGGTTCTATGACATACCGGTTATATAGGCCATATTGCCACCAGGTTTCAGTACCCAACACTACTCACTATCCCCTATATTAGGTACTCAACTGCTCCTGAATGTAAAAATCTGTCAATCACATGGGAGCATTTAGACATGGTCAAGACAATCTGTTGAAATTCAAACTGAGCATCAGAATGGGGAAGAAAGGTGATTTAAGTGACTTTGAACGTGGCATGGTTGTTGGTGCCAGATAGGTGGATCTGAGTATTTCCAAAGCTGCTGATCTACTGGGATTTTCACTCACAACCACCTGAGAAAAAAAACGGTGAGCAGCAGTTCTCTGCGCAAAAATGCCTTGTTGATGCCAGACTTCAGGGTAGAATGGCCAGACTGGTTCTAGCTGATAGAAAGGCAACAGTAACTCAAATGACATCTCGTTATAACTGAGGTATGCCAAAGAGCATCTGGGCTACAGCAGCAGAAGGCCACACAAGATAGCACTTCTGTCACCTAAGAACAGGAAGCTGAGGCTAGAATCCGCATGGACTCACCAAAATTGGACACAGAAGATTAGAAAAATGTTGCCTGGTCTGATGAGTCTCGATTTCTGCTGAGACATTCGGATAGGTAGGGTAAGAAAACAACATGAAAGCATGGATCCAGCCTACCCTGTATCAACAGCTGTGGTTGGTGGTGATGGTGTAAAGGTGTGGGGGGTATTTCCTTGGCACACTTTGTACCAATGTACTTTGAGTATTGTTGTTGACCATGTCCATTTTTTTCATGATTACAGGATAAAGTGCCATGTCAAAAAGCTAAAATCAGCACAAACTGCTTTCTTGAACATGACAATAAGTTCAGTGTAGTCAAATGCCTGCCACAGTCGCCAGATGTCGATCCATTAGCGCACTTTTTGAATGTGGTGGAACGGGAGATTTGCATCATGAATGTGCAGCCTATGCGATACTATCATGTAAAGAGGGACCAAAATCTTTAATGAATGTTTCCAGAACTGTGTTTAATTTACGCCACAAACATGAAAAACACAACACAATATCAGGACTGTCAGTGGAACATCCAAAGATTTGAGAATGTTCCTTGTCTATGCGAACATGAATTAATCTGGCATAAAGACCACTGATAGCTTTCTAAGCTGAGTTTACTAGCATTAGCCATTTTAACACAAAGTTTAATCGCATTCTAAGAGGCAAAAGGGCTGATGTGATTACAGAAGTAATCAGAAATTAAGTAGACATTGCTGTTTCCAAGCTTGTTTTTTTTTTAAACCAGACAATAAAAAGTCTTAATGCCTGGTGCAATTTGCATGTTTCCCAGACTGCTTCGGTCTGTTTGGTAGCACCGTTCAAAGGATGGAATTGTGTGCAAGTAATTGACAGCCTTTTCTCTCTCTCTCTCTCTCTCTCTCTAAAAACGTTGCCATTATTCACAGAGATTCTGAAGTTTACTACATGCTCTGCCACATTATTTATCCTTGTTCTTCTTTTGCCTCAATATTTTGGTATTAATCATTTATGCCATGAATTCAGGAACATTTGATATTTGCAGCTTTATAGCTAGGTACACAGCTTATAAAGGTGACAAGTGAGAAAAAATTTAATTAAAATCTCAGTTGGTCATTACGGTGTAATTGTATAATTTGATTGTTATTTTTTCCCCTCAGTGTTATTTTATAATTCAAGCAAGAACTTACATTCATCTCATTTCCTTTATTAAATCATTAAAATGAATAAAGTCATAAGATTTTATTATCCTAATAGAATATTTGAACACTCGACCATTCAGTGACTGCTTGTACATTGATATTCTGGGAGACAGTGTTCTCTTTAGAATACAAAAGTTCTAAGTGTTCTACAGTAAGTGAGATAATGGTGATCAGGTAGAGTAACTTTGTATTGATATGTAGTGACTAAAAGGATAGTATGAGGCATACGCATATATTTGGATGGAAATGAACACCCACTGTTTTTCCCCCAGTCATGTTGGTGAATCTGTGACGCTGACGCACTCAAAAACACAGAACCAGAACTCTGATACCAGCTTATCCGGCGAGCCATGACAGTATTTCAAAAAGGGTAAGTTGTATCTAACAAAGTGAGACTTATTCCTCAGCAATTAATCCTGAGACAGAAAAAATTGTGTTCAACAGATTCTAAGGTTCTAATGTTTGTATGGTTCCAATGCAATAATTCCTCCTCCTCTGTATAAACTGTTGACACGTTAGAGTAACATGAGCTGATATCTCACACAAATAAAAGCTTAAATCTCTCAGTTTTACTCTTCATTCTCCACGGTTATTTAAACTGCTACGGTTCATTCTATTAACACTAACACAATATTGAGAATTATACCTAACCGTATACATTTAATTTTAAGAGTGTAGACTAGAAACAAGATATTAAAGTAAGCAGATGTCAGGGGGAACAGAAACAAGCCACGTCCACGTAAATTTCTGTACAACACTGATATCTTGTTTTTCCCGCTGGCATTTTATTGGATTGTTGCACATGATAAATGATGCGACACGCCACACCTGCAGTGTTTTTCCTGTCAAAACACTTCCGCTATAGATTCTCGCAGCTATCTGTGAATCAACAAATAATTAACAGACGAAAACAATTGTTTGTTTATATGTGGAAAGCAATCTGATAAACCCTTTGTTTAGCAAACTATTCAAATCGTTAAGATATTTTTCTTAAAAACAGACTTGGGTGGCAACCTGTTAAAACTGCCATCCAAGCACCTAGAAAAAACAACAAATGAACGATATATGGCTAGGCTCAGACTCGGATGCTCTTTCCATAACTCATGGTGTGTCTGATATTGTGTGTTCATGCAATCTGTCTGGCTCTGTGCGTGTCTGAGGGTCGCTTTCTGCTGAAAAAACAAACAAAATTTTGATTCAATGTTACCTTTAGGATTTTAAAGTATGATAGAGTCACAGGTGCCTGACCAATCTTATGTTCTAAAAAAGTCTTATGTTCTAAAAAAGTTCTTTTATAGTGAACAGATACTGCTAATTTAGAAAGATAATCTTGCATGTTTGCCGACGGCTACCGAAGAAGGTCTGTTGGTAGCCTTCTGCCAAATTGTTTGTTTCTGTGAAACTAGAGGGTTCTTGGCCACACTTTGTGACAAGCTGTGGAATAGACAGAGAAAGCTAGGACTGAATAAGAAGGAGACCCACGTACTGGTAAGAAGAGTGCTATAAACACTAGCCATGAAGTAGTCTGTCAAACTATAAATGATACAGTGCTAGAAGCTGTCTGGGAAGGTTTGTAATGTATAGCCCTATTCATATAGGATTAGATTTACACTGGCACCTGGGGTTATTCCATTATTCGAGGGAGTTACGCAGGGATTTTCATTCTGTCCAAAGCAGCCATTTCAGTGTTTTTCTCTGTTCTCTCTTGACAATATTATAAAATTACCAACTGTTTTTGGATCAATTTTGCACTGAGCTGATCATTTTAATCCCACCTGGATATTTTTTTTTCAGGCAGATGCTGAGGTTCGAAATGAAAAAGAATGGGTTTTTGATCACTATTAACGCTGTGCGTATCTACTTAGTTTATCCTAAACTGAAAAATCAGTAGAGCATGATCTTCCAAGATGATTAAAGAAAAAGAAGACAGTTTAATATTTATATATGCCAACTTTTAGTTTTATATACATGCCCCTCATTTTCTAATGTCAAAATGCTGCCACATAAATAAATTAATGGTCTTATTATAATGTTCTCTAGATTCAAATAGAAAATGCTTATTTAAAAAAACGTAAGACAATGCATGATGCAAACTTCTCAATTTTGCATGAGAAACAACCGCCTACAAACTTGCTTGTCCCATGTCCTATATTTTAACTGCATACCTCACCAATTGAGCAGAGCGAGCTTCATTAAGGGAAAGGAAAACATGCATTTTATCACCTTAGTACTGTATGTTACAGCAATAGAAGTGACCAAAACTAGTCATACAGAGTCAGAGAGGACCGTTAAGCATTTGTCTCTGTCTATCCCGGACTAAAAAAAAATGCATTTTACACATGTCTAAAATTTACTTTCACCAAACATCTGTGTCACACTGAGTTCTTATACGCTATACTGTAACTAAAATTATTCACACCCCCTTCATTAATCATACTGCCTCACGCCTAGGGTGAGAGACTCTCATTAACACAGAAACAGGGAGTTCAGACAGAAAATGTATTCACATTCAACACCAGCAGTCAGTTAATAACTTTATTAAAATATACTTCATTCAGGCAAATATGATTAATACGAGTGGTGGCTAGAACCGGAATATTCACCAACTTTGTACCCCGCACTGTCTATTACACCGAAGCGGTCTGGTGTCATTTTTGGTGGTAATATCTTATCAATAAATGATAACGTTCAGCAACACCACTGGAGCTTGCAGTACCGCAGTTAAAGCACCAGTGCATTCATGATAAGTGGATCTTCCGTGTGAGGGTAAATAGGCAGCATATCTGACACATTAAACATCTGGGAACGTTTTAGATTCGACAGGAGAGGCTCTACACCAAGCACTGGTACAGAAATTAAATAAAGTAGCTCTGTATGGGCACAGGCTTGGGTGTCAATCACTGCATGTGCGTTTTGTAGTCTGACACGAGTGTAAGATACAAGACCACGTTCCAGATGTGAAATGCATTTGCTGATTGATATTTTATTTAACTGACACATAAGCTTCTCGTGGGGGGAATAATTCATGGATAAGCAGAAAAGCATGCTTGATCATTAAAAATGCAGAAGGACATTACAAAGCAGTATTTCTAGAGGATCAGCATGGACGTCAACCAGCTTCGAAGGGAATGATCCAAACACGCGCGCGCGCGCGTACGACACACACACACACACACTTCGAACGTGGAGCGCGAGCACAGCGAATGCGCTATTAAGATTCCAGGCAGAATAATAAGCACTATGTGACGCTGAATGACTATATGAATCTATATGTATATATAAACACACACACACACACACACACACACGTACAGGCGAGGGTGAGGAGAGATGATAACGCACGTCCGCTGCGTGTTCATATCGAAATATTTTGCGCGTACGAGCGTTAAAATGATGAAAGGGAGCGTAGCCTACTTCACCGTTCTGCGCCGTCCTTCTCCGAAATGTCCCTCTTCAGCCTGTGCGAGTGATGGCGAGTGAGACGTACATTGGATCACTAATAACGAGTCGCAAGCATTTCCCCCTTGACAGCTATGAAGAGAGAAAGGAGGAAAAAAGGCTTCACCTCTGCAGCCACGGACAGGTAACTCTCTCTCTCTCTCTTTCTCTCTCTGGGAGCAGGAGGGGGAACTACAGCCCATTTGCCCCCGTTCTCCCTCTTTTCACTCGGTTTCTCCTCACCTCCCTTTATGTTTCCACGATGGCTGCACAATCCCTTGATCAATTACTCAGCCAGAGAAACAGATAAACAGAGACAGACGGAGAGACGTCGCCCCTGTCATGATCTACGTTCACATTCCCCGTGTACAGTCATTTAGCCTCGCGAGGAGAAAATGTGCGTGAAGCGGAAAAACGGCGCAAAACACTCGAGAGCTGCTCCGGCGAAATGTTATACACACGCGCACGCACAGCGAGCGCGAGCGCCACCGCCTGACACGAACATTCCAGAACAGCTTTACACCTGTGTTTATTTCTACTCACTCGCTCACTCACTCATCGTCTATACCGCTTTATCCTGTATACAGGGTCTCGGGGGTGGGCCTGGAGCCTGTCCCAGGAGACCTAGGACACTATGTGGAGTACACCCTGGAATAGGTGCCAGGCCATTGCAGGGCACACACACACACACATACACACATGCTCATTCACACACACTACAGGCAATTTGGGAAGCTCAGTTATAATATACTGCATGTCTTTAAACTGTTGGAGGAAACATGCAAACTCCATGCACACAGACCCTGAGATGGGAATCAAACCCGGACCCTGGAGTTGCAAGGCGACATCTTCGATCTTCTTCATCTTCGGTCCAACATAATTCATCACCCTTCCCATACACACCTTTTTTTTTTTGAATAGCCAACCAGCGTAATAACATGTTTTTGACAGACAGAAGGAAACAGGAGAAAGCCTGAGGTTGCAGTGGCTGCCTCTGATAATTTGTCCACTATTCATTTACCCCAGTGAATCAGAGTGTTGGGAGATTTGTTATGTGCCAAACAACTGATTCTAGGTGTCCACTTGTACATTTTGTCCCAAGTGTTGGTGTGCATTTGTATGACTGTGTGACTCTGGATCAAATTTATGTTAGATAATGTATTTTCATAATTATGCTATTTCTGTTACAGCAGCTTGGGATGGTTGCTGCTGCACAGCTGCAAGATCCCCGGTTTGACAACGAACTCAAGTTGTGGTATGTGTATGTTAGAGTTTCTGTCCATGTGATCCCTGTGCCCACATGGGTTTTCCCCAGAATCTATAGTCTTCCACCACTTCTGAGAGGCTGGAATGGGATATCCAAAATTGTCGCCTTCTGATTGTAAATGAGTTTGTGATTGTACTGTATATTTGCTGGTGCTCTAAAATAAACTAGCATGAAATCACATAGCTCTTTATCCAGGCAAATATAAAGTAGGCATTATTATATATCTAATGAAAAATCTAAAGGAAATTAACTTGCTAATGTAGGCATTACTGACAACCCAAACAATCATATAATTTTGTTATATAAACTCACCATTTACATTGACAGCAGTTGGCAGATTTCCTTATCCAGAGCGACTAACATTTATCTTTTTATCTTATTGTACATCTGAGAGTTAAGGGCCTTGTTCAACAGCCCAGCGGTGGCAACTTGTGGTGCTGGGGTTTAAACCTGGGATCTTCCGATCAATCAACGCCTTAACCACTGAGCTACCCGAGTTATTTAGAGTTATTGCATACACTTAACGTTTAATATGAAAAATAAACCCCTACATTATATGTTCCAAAAAAGCTAAGTTAATCGGCGTATGAGAAGAACAGTATGAAGACGATACATTATCGTAGTTGTATAACGTGAGCGTGTGGGAGTGGGTGGTTCTGTGGGTATGTATGTATGGGTGTGTGTTGCAGATAAGTCATGACATACTGTAGCAGCTGTTAAAAACACTCCCAAGTCCTAATAGTTGACAACATAGTTGATACAAGTTGCTAAATTTAATTTAATTGAAAAACCTGTGATAACTACAGGACAGTATTTAATATTACAGTTGCTCTTCTTCATTCTTCATAATCAATGTGACATTATTTACTGAATCAAGGGCAAGATTTAACATTAATTCTATTTAGTATCAGGGTAAATTAAGGCAGGTCTACAGTGTGAGAGGAGTTACAACAGTGGAAGTGTGTCAGGATCAGACACCGACATTACATCAGGCAGGAGTACATCTACAGCTCAAGAGAAGGAGAGAATAGATTATTAGCTATGCTGTTATCCTGCACTGGTTTGAAAGGGTGTACATTGTGAGAGAGTACAGGCAGGTACTCCAGGAGGCCTAGCCAGGGGTGTCACTGGAGATTTATGCACAGGGAACTAAGCCTTTATTATGGGGTCTGGAGGAGGAGCATTTTTTTTTAATTGGGCCATTTTTAAATCACAAATCACCCTGTTACAATTGCGCTATTTGTTTAAGTATAATACTTTTATGGACCTGCCAACATGACAGGTAAGTTGAGCAAATTCACCACCACACAAAATTACACACTTTTGACAAGTGGCAGGTGATAATTTCTAACCCTGCACATGAGTAACAACTTGATAGGTGGCTATGGTGACTATCATTTGCTACAACATAGTATTTTGTAACTTCCTAGGCCAAAAGGCATGAGGGCCACCTTGGGACAAAAAGAGTTTCACCATTCCACCGTCATCAACAACCAAATCCCAAACTCTAAGTGGACGGCTACTGAATAGTTTTTTATAATCGTCTTTTTTGGGATAAAAGCTTTGCTCTTGCTGAAGTCTTAATTATTCAGAGTACTGATAAAGAACCTGCACCTTCTGATTGAAGCGGATGTGGTGGATCATTATAGAAATAAAATTCATACAAGTATTGTGGGCTGAGACCATTCAGTCCTTTACATTAGCTTCAAATAAGACACTGGAATGAATAATTCCACCAAGGTCTTTCAGTGATGCTCATGAGGCAGCTAAAAGGATCATCAGGAGTTATTACATAATCAGAGAGATCTCATCTAGCTGCACATGGCTCTAATGGACATTTTTTGGTCTTGTCGGAATTAAATGGGTTGAAGTTACTCAGCACACAGTTTCTAACTTCCTGGTCACATTTGTCATCTTTATTAAACAGGGGTTTGTCATATGTCTTTGCTCGAGCATACAGCTCTTATCAGAATAGCAGTGTTTATGAACATTGAACATATACTGTAAGGATATTCTGCAGTGAGTTTGCCTTTATATGCATAGAAAAGTGATCATTCACTGATAATAGTCAGTCAGATAAGACCTAACCTTGAAGCAAAGGTTTGCTTATTCGCTATTCATCTCATACATTCAAATAAATATTTGCTATTTAAACATCCAAAAATCACATTTTATGTAACTCCTAAATATCTCTACACTCTTGACAGTCATTTCCCAACATTGAGCACAATCTAGTGTTATAATGAAGACTAAACCCAATCTTGAAATATACAAAAAACTAAGCAGAAACTATTGTGAACGTAAAGAATAACCAAAAACCTTGCATTATAGAAGAGGCAAATCACATAGTAGTGTTATTAGTGAAAAGTAAAATATCAGACCATCCTAAATGAAAAAAGTATGCTACTGTAAGCATATTAAATCCTAGCAATTTAACTGAAAATATACTGAGACTACTGTGTATTCAATTTTGTGTTCTACTGTATACTTTCGGTACATGATACTTTTCGGTATCAATAAATTGATAAAAGTTTACACTGACCTTTCACTTAAAGTATATTTTTGGAAAGTGTAATATACTACAATTCTTTTCAACAAGTATGTTTAAAGTTTAATAAAAAAATTGGTACCAGCATGACATTAATATACAATTTATATATTAACTGATGGTACACTTTTTTTGTTAGTATATTTGTAATGTACTATTAAAGATTTTAATATATTTTTAGTAAAAACTAAAGTGTACTTTTTTTTTTCCAAGCAGGAATTACCTGCTTGCAATGAAAGAAAATTTCTGATGAGCAGAAATCAGAAACCCTGATCATCCAGAAAGCAGATCACTGATTGTTTAGATAACCTTGAACACAGACTGTATATTGGCATGATCAGTTTGTACAAGCAGTAGCAGAGTGATTTTGCTCTGTAGTTGGGCTTATGGCTTACAACTTAACTCTGTAATTTTTTTACAATTTAAATCTGTATATTACAGTATGTTTACCCTGGTAAAGATTTAGCATTGTCATAACTTTAATACTTAGGCCCAAACTCGTATTAGAGTTAAGACTATGCCTAAACTAGCATTAAAGGCAAGACTAAGTCAACCCTTGACTCTAACACTAATTTGGTCTAGCCAAACTATCAGTAAAGTCATGCCTAAGCCCAAACTTGCATTAGAGTCAAGACTAACCAGAATTTAGCATTAGTGACAGGATTAAGCCCACACTATCATTAGAGTCAAGACTAAAACAAGATTAGCGTTACAGTAAAGATTAAATTAAGACTTGACTCTAATGATAATTTGGTTTTAGTGTTGAATTTTAGTGCAAGTTTTAACCTTGACTCTAATTGAATTCATCCTGACTTTATTGCTAGTTTAGGATTAGTGTTGACTTTAACATTAGTTTGGGCTTAGACAAGACCAAACGAGACTTGACGCAAACAAGACTTAGACATAGTGACAACACTAAACCCAAAATAGCATTTGAGCCAAGATTAATCACAATCTAGCATTATTATTTTAGATTCAGCTTTTATTCTTTGATTGCTTTTTACCTGCATATATTGTAAAGTGGTTTGGCCTTGAGGACATTCAGAGCCAGAACATTAGATGAGGATTAAATCAAGTGCACCCCTATGCATAAAATAACTTTGGAAACAAAGAGGTTAGAATATTCCATATATGTATCAAAAAAATTTATTAAAATGCAGCAGTTGATTAGTGCAGTGTAAAAAAAAAAGTGCCAGTGTAACTTTCAAGTGCTGAAATTAAAATTAAAATGGAGTAAACAAACAAGTTTATTAAAATATAAAACGTGTTTAAATTTAAACTTAAAAGGAAACACTGCTGCTGTAAAAGATCACAGTACCAGAGCACTTGGTGTGTATTTATGGATTAAGCCATTAATTTCATTCATATTATCAAAGTAGTGCTCCAGTGCTTTATAAGGATCTTTGCATGTTCCAGTCGTGTTTTTTTTCCTTGGTTGTTTTCTGTTTGAAGAGGTGTGTCCTAAAACATGGCAACCACTACCTATAATGCAATAACCACAATGATGTTGTGGCCATTTTTTTTTAAAAGTTTACCTGAACAGCTACCAAATGTTAATTCAATACTTAAAATTAATTAGAAGTACTCTAATTGTCTTAATAACTAGGAAACAGGGCACACAAATAAGTTTTAAATTCCCACTGGAGGTGATGGACAGTCCTGAGAAAAGTTATGAGATTTATTTTATATTTCCACTTATTCCACTTTAAAGTCTCAGCAAATTTTGGGGGTTTCAGGGTTGAATCCCAAATTGAATAAGATAGAACGCTAGTCCGTTATGTATGGTGTACAGTACATCTCTTTTTCACATACCAAGTAGATCAGGGGTTAGAAAGGGATTTTAGATTCAGCCTTGTGTAAAAAGGTAGCTTCAGACAGTCCAGAGGCAATTTGGAATCACTTTGAAGCAGTTACTAAGCATATAAAGTTTTGTTTAAGATGACATAAAATTATCAAATGTGTTTTTCTTTTTTCTTTTTTCGAAAGTGCTTCAATGATGGGTTTTGCATGTCGGTTTTGGCAGGTAGCTACTCTCCCCTCTTTGCTGTACTGTAGATCTTACCAACCTACTTTCACCCATATCGGTGACCAACAGTTAGTGTAATTACAGTGATACATATAGTTAAACATTCCAGGGCTGTGTATTATCATCACTCTTGGAATGTGTCTCATCAGATCCCTCAGTTGGAACTGACTGTTGTAAAATATAATAGGATATAATAGAGTATGGTGTCACGTGGTACGGAGGAAACACGTGATAATCTTCAACCCTGTGGGAGCCCCCTAGTAATGGGGAGGAATTGGACATGACTAAATTAGGGAAAAAATCAGGGAAAAATAAAAATATATATAATGTGATGTGTGTATCTGTCAGAGAAAAAAAAAAAAACTCCCAACAAACATCACAAACTACAAACATGGCTATTGAGAACTCCACTTCCGACCATGTATGCTCAGTCACCTGACTATTGATCCCTATCAATAGCCAATACCTGACTATTTTAGTACACACAATCGTTACAAACTAAATGATTATGTACAATGAGTATACTGGACTTACCAATCCTCATGTTTTCTATTCTGGTTTTCCTCTTCTCACACTATCTGTTTATGATTTCATGCTCATTTGTTGATGTATAGTATGTACCTTTGCACAGAACAGTGTGATTTTTGCAAAACCTGATAAAGCATAGTCCACATAATTACCCCGCCTACTGGAAAAGCACTCACAAGGGTGATGGAGGTTTGTCAAAAGGCAGTGAACATCTCACATCTTATGACTCATTTACCTCTTTTCCAAAGTGTTTGACCATTCTCCAGTTAATCAAGAAGCTTAAGAACAGGTGTTCTTGGTGGACATTGGTATTAAAAGAACGGCATGCCGCAATGAACAGATAAACCTATACTCACTAATCAACCTTGATATTTGACTAAACCATCTGCTCCTAAACCAAACTTCTTCTCACTTGGCTTAGCATAGAGGCGCGCTAGAAAACAGTTTGTTTTATTATTAAGAATAGCTTCCCCCACTCTGTGAGAAACTGTCCAGCATTCTCACAGACAGACCCACAACTGGACTCAAAGAGGGATGCTAGCTCCACAACATGCCTCTCCCTAGTGACTTCGATTTTCTCTCTCTCTCTCTCTCTCTCTCTCTCTCTCTCTCTCTCTCCACACCATCATTTACCATAGAGGCCAGAATACATCTCTCAGGTGGGGTTTCTGTTTTGACTGCACTCATCAACTCAGGAGAAGATTTCCTTGGTCAGGCCACTGTGGAAAACCTGAAAATCCTGACTCAACCTTCACTGTTTCCAGTTCAAGTTCAGGTGTTAAATTTCATGTTTGTCGTGTGCACAAAATGTCAGTGACAGTTCTACAATTAAATGCTTGTTGTGAGGATTAGGTGTGCAGTATGCTGTGCAATATAAAAAGTGTACGTCCAAAGATATAAGGGAAGTAGATTTCTGATTTACAAATAAAATGTATGTGCAAATATACACACAGGGTGGGCCAAAGGTAGGGATACAGTTAACACTTAAACATTTTTCCTTTATTAGAAACTTTTATTTACATATATTATAATTACATATTAGACATTTTACATTGAACATTTAATGTAAAGAGATCACCTTTTTATATCTAAAACGTGATTTTGAAGGTGAAACTGTAACCCTATTTTGGCCCACCCTGTGTATATTATTATTATTATTATTATTATTATTATTATTATTATTATTATTATTTACTATATTTTTATTATTATTTATTATTTAACTTTTACTCCACTACATCCTACAACTAACAGAGAGAGATTTTTTTTAATGATTTTAAGTCTACTGTAAGCTAATACAAACTCAGCACATTTGATACTTATTTCTAGGTACTTTTGTATGTTTGCTGAAGTTACACTGCAAATAGAGGACCTTTACTTTAACTTCAGTAAAAGTTTACCTATGGCACTCTACTTTACTTAAGTACAGATTTGAGACGTGAGGGCATGTAAAATACCCAAACTGTTATACCCAATGTTTTATGCTAAAATACCCAGTGTTATGTGCTAAAATATAAACTTTTAAGTAGAGTTGCAAGTTATAAGCAGTAATGAGCTAAATTTTATTTAACAAACACCTGCACAATAGATATTAATTGGAACATCTAAACTGAATACTTTAACTGGGATTATTTCATATTTTCCCCGCTGAAATAACAGTGCTGAAGTGGTATAAGTGAATTTTAATGCGTTGCAGTTGTGCGGAGGGTATTTGGCTGATGACGAAAGTACAACTTAGTGTGAACAAGATGCAAGATACTCAACTTTACAAATTTTTATTTCTTTGTATTAATTAATTAAGTTAGACAGATAGTACAGAAAGACAGGCAGACATGTACGTGGCCTTTAACCTGAAATAATAATATCACTGATTACATTCAAGCTGATTTCTACAAACTCTTCTCCTGTGAACAATGGGTACTTACACTAATTACAATTAAAATAGTATTTGAGGTAAAATATATAATAAGTATAATGAGTTTGGGTCATGACCTATTCTTCTGTTCCTGTGTAAATAGAATCCTTAGAACTATTGCAACCTGCCCAAACGTGACAGCAAAATGCTTATGAGTGTGCAGGAGCTGACAGTGCAGTGACCGGTGAGTAGGAGGTAGTGGAGGAGAGATTGTAAGAGCAGAAGGAGTAATGAGTAGAATGCAGTTTGGCCTGAAGGTAGAAACTGTTATTCAGCCTGCTCGTTCAGGGTAAAATGCTGTGGTACCATCTGCCTGATGGCAGTCTGGTAACCAGTCCCTGTGCTGGGTGATTGTGGTCAGTGGAAATTTTAAAAGCCTTGCTCAGACCTGTGTTTGGACGATTTCCTTTAAGGCTTTTAGCCTGTTGGCAATAACGAGTTCAACTGTTCTCATGCACCCATTTAGGATGTTTTCAATAGTGCATCTGTCGAAGTTGGTCAGTATTTTGCAGAGGAGACCAAATTTGCTGAACATCTGGAGGAAGTAGTTGCTGACAAACAGATTTTACAATCAATTAAGGGAGAAGGCACTAGGTCAGATCACCACTGAAGTGCACACTAAGAAATTTAATACTATTCACTCTTTACACAGCAGCTCCATTGATGTGTAATGCCATTGATATGGCCATGTGCCATTCTCCTGTGTCCTTATACTTTGACCTAATCTCTTCCAGATATCTCATATTCATCTGTGATTAGGCCTGTGCATGGCAACACAGTCATGAGTGAACAAAGGGATGAGAACACATCCCTGTGGAACTCCTAAGTACAGAGACAGTGTGGAGGAGATTTGGTCACCGATTGTAACCACTTGGGGTCTGCTCAGTTTTGATCGTTGAAAACGGAACTCAAATATTTTCCAAAACTCTGTTTTCAGTGGTGTTGTGTGGTCAGGGGAAACTGAGATTTTGGTTTGTTGTAACATCACCTTGTGTGCTGATGATGTCATTGTCTGTGTGGCATTCTCCTTTATTTGACGTCAGCTTATGAGGATATTTTGTGCAATGGCGGACTTACGTAAACTAGTGACTTTGTGTTTGTGACTTTGTGAACATGTGTTAACGTTACTTACTGGACCTTTTACATGTGTGTACATACATGCACAATTACTTGCATATTACATTAATGAACAGAAGTGCCTGAATGTACTAAGCTCACTGCTGCTACATGCAAAAATTCCGAAGACATAGACCCCGCAGACAGCGATGGTGGTTTTAGATGATACCCGGTCAGACTTCTACCGGTAATGACAGTCTGTCTAGGCTTCTGACTGCACCTAACAGGACGTCTTGCATTTTTGTGTGGACAAAGATATTTTTAACACAAAGTTCATGTGGACAGAATTAACGAATCTCCGTTTTTAAAATACCTGGCTACGTATGAACATGGCATTAGAGTAAGGGATCATGGTGGTTTCTTTAAAGGATGTGGTAGTTATAGATAGACTTATTAGATATACAGACTAAAGATATCATTGTGTGGGTTGAACATCCTAAAGGATGTGATCACAGATATGAGCATCTGTCATAGTCCATTACACAAAGTCAATCAAACATTGCGCTTGGCCTGTTTATTTCAAGTCAGTGTCTTGCACTTGACGTGATACCATTCCTGGTCAAAGTCACCACAAAGCACCACATTATCTTGGTTTTTTGTAATTGCACCTTTATAACCCCAAATTTTCCTGGTCAGAAGAAGAGCTCACTTTTTACAATATTGTCTCTCAGTGCCTCACCTCACTATATCTCCCACAGCAGTCAAAGACCTTGAGTATAGATCATCAATTCATGTCCCCAGCTGGTATCAAGTTCCAAGGTTCCAAGTCTACCCCCACATCACCCATCACCCATGAATGTGTAAACGAGCTCTCACCTTGTAAGATACACCCACGCAATCAACCTTCTCTCACTCACTGAATAATAAGCCAAGAATTAATATATCAATATACTTTGTCACATATACATATCCCTTCTGATCGTTACCACAGCAACCCAGATAAATGATACTATTTACTAAGTTGGATCTCTGAAGCGCTTAGAATCTTATTTGCCTTCAAAGAAATGGTATGAATTCTGGACACTATGAATACAGAGTTGTGTCTTGTGTCTTGCACCGCCTCAAAGTTAAATTCATGATTTGCTGTGAGAAACTGGCATCCTTATTTATAGTATACATTAATGACATTCTAATACATTCACATTCCAATGAAACCATTATCAATAATGTAAGTGAAGTATTGTGTAGATAAAGCCTCATAACGAACCAGCTTTTTGTCAAATCAGAGAAATGTTAATTCTGGATGTTCCAGATCTCTTTCCTTAGATATGTTATATGTGCAGATGGAGTAATAACCTAACCAACACATTTCTTACCTTCCCAAATGCTTATTCTTGTTTTATTTTTTACTTCAGTTGCCCAACTTCTAATCTCTATCCTTAATGAGTACACCAAGCTTCAATGGTAACATTTTCTCAATGGGCCTTCACCACAATTCTGCCCATATATGTGCAATATCCTGATACAACTGAACTCATCATAGTGGTTGTGGATGCTTCTGAAACTGGGTTGCGAGCAGTGTTATGACAACGTGTGAAAAACCAAAGTTACATCTCATCCTCGTTTTTTCAAAGAGTTGCCAACTAGAATTATGATTTTGGTAACAGGGTGCTACAAACTGTCAAGTTGGCTCTGGAGGAGGGAGATCTGGAGGTTAGAGAGGACCAATTATCTGTTCATCAGAATAATCTAAAGATCTGAAATCAGCAAAACATCGTAACTCTCCCCAAGTATGATGACTCTTTTCACACATTAAAAATTCATAATTCTTATGAGTCTGCGTCATTTTAAGAATTATAATTTTCCATTAGGTTTTGTTGGTAGGTTCCATCAGGCTTTGTGGGACCCATCTCTGGAACATTGACAAAGAAAGTTTGACTCAACTACCTGCTCCACTTTCTAACATTTGCCCTTCTAACAAGAAATTTTTACTAGCCACCTTGTGAGAAAAACTCATCAAATTGGCTTATGTTTTGCCAGCCACTGAAAATATTTCAGTTATGCTGAGTTGGTGTGTGTGTTGGTAGCAGTCTCTGGGTATTAAAGTCTGATAGCATGGGGGAAGTAACTGCACAGTCTGACCATAAGGGCCCAAATGCTTCGGCACATTTTGCCAGATAGTAGAAGGGTAAAGAGTTTTCGTGTGGGGTGTGTAGGGTCATCCATGATGCTGTTAAATTTCAGCATGTGTTGTAAGCTTGTGAATATGGTGAGAATAGGTTGTGGGTAGGTAACTGGCTTTTTCCAGCCTTCACAGTACATATACATGCTGCTGAACTTTCTTTTCACCATATAATCCACTGCTACACTAATGCACTAAAGTCTAATGTTTTATTAGACTTGCGGCTAAGCGTCTCATCACCAGACTGTGTTTGAAGCCTTCTGTAAATGCCAGTCAGTTTTACACCTTCATTCATGACAAATTTCATCACAAAACACGGTTTAATTTTTGCACAGCTGCATGACATTTTGCTTAACAGATGATTCTCGATTCTCGCAGCCTGACACTTTAGCACCACCATGCAGTAAGAGGTGACACGTGCTACTTTTCTAGTAACACGATCTCTTCTTGAAATAATAAGTCCTGGTTTAATTTGAATTTTTGCTATTGGGATTGCTTTCAAGTCCCCTGACCGCATCAATAATTACAATTATTTATTTATTTACTTTGTAAATTGCATTATAAAATTGTTTATAAATTTATGAGAAACATAATGCATGCATAAGGGTGTGAAAAAATAATTTAATTGAATTTGGTTCATGAGATGCACAATCTGCCTTTAAAATATCAAGTTTCAGAATTAAGCCCCTCTTTCCTAGTACAGTATAGTAACCACCATTGTTTTGGGAGGCCTTTCCACTAAATAATGGAACGTGGTTATGGAGATTTTTCAATGTAGCCCCAACAGCATTACTGAGATCAGGCATTAACATTGGGTGAAGAGGTCTAACAGTTAGCATTCTAGTTTATCCCAGTAGAGTTCAGTGGAGTTGATGTATGTGCCGTTTAAGTTCTTCCACTCAACTCTTAGCAAACCATATCTTTACGAACTTTGTTCAAGATGCATTTTTATTCTTCAACAGGTTTGAACTGTTTAGTTCTAGTGAAGAAAATTGTAATTCTTCAGGATACAGGGGCATCCTATCCATTTGTCTGCATCAAACATTGTTACAATACTTAAATATGGGTGAGATGCCAGTTGCCCACAGACTTTTTACCATACATTGAACATATGCACATTATCTTCAGCAATAGCATTATATAATAAATGTCCCTGTTTATCTCATGTAACACACAGTAACCTTACTACTCTTGCTGTTTTATTTGAGTCTGAGCAAAGCAGAACTAAATAATGGCACAAGCCATAAAAAGAGGCATTTTATAATTCAGTTATCACAGTAGGATGTGCTGGCTAGGTTTGCTTTGGCTTATTAGTTTACTTTTGCACAAGATTTGCTTCACATATTGTACATGCATATTGTATGACCCCAAGATCAACATTAACCTAATTAGAATGCAATCACTGATCCACGTTCCCTGAGAGTTTATGCCAAATAATGTTGTACTGTTAAATACCTTCAAATAACATTGGGATTTTTTTATTTTTTTTAAATCACCCTTAATTTAATAAGGCTCTGAATAATTGTTCCTGTAAGTAGAATGATCCAGTAAAATTGATATGATATTTTGCAGTACTATGATTTTCTGTGGCACCATTTTTGTGTAATTTATTCAAGTTAATGATACAATTAAATATTCACACATTATTTGCATGTGCATACAGTATTACTTATGAGTGTGAATATTGAATACATTTTTTTTTATTTAACTGCAAAGTGTGCATTTGCAGTTCAGTTTCTATAGCTATTACATAATATTGCTTCAAGAAAGACCCATTTGATGGTTTATTTTTAATGTTCAAGCTGTTAGGTTTGTGCATACCAGAACCCAGTTTCCGTCCTGAAATATGTTCTTTACCATAAGGTCTTAATTTCATACAGGCAGACACACCATCCATAACATTGTTAACTATACTGGAACTTTTCTTATAAGCTTGGCCACTTTATCTGGGTCAAGTTTTCCACTATCATAGAGGCATAGGCATGGGAAAGGTACTCAGTGGTTTAATGCTGGAACTGAATATCTAAGTTATAATATGTCTATGGTTGTTGACAAAGGTTAACCCTTTTGTATTCGTTTGTATTCATTATATTCTGTCCCAACACTCCATTTTATTAGAAACTTCTATAATGTACCTACTACTCATTGGCATAAAATCTGGTTCACATATTTTATTTTATTTTTTTGTTGTTGAGATTTTATATATATATAATACTCTCGTATTACTCTGGTTATCTTTATGTACTATTAAAATTTGTTTGATTATCATTCATTTTAGTGTGACAAATATGAAAAAGAAAATTCAGAAAGGGGCAAAAAATGACAACTGTTACCATCATATGCAGATCGGGGGGAAAAAGAACTGTGTGACTCAGGACCTTCAGGAAACTTCAAAGGATGGTATGACTAGACAAGTGTGTAACAAAGTAAGTTCTATTCCTTTCTTTTTTAAATTAAAAAAGTTCAATGAAAATATTTTAGGTGGATCATTGCTGCACCTCCTTAAATGCGGCACTACAAGTTTCCCTGGGCTTAAAAAACACAATTATTTAATCCTCTTTAATGACTTGTTCTAATGATCAACACTTTGATGCCACTTTATTCTGTATATTTACCTTTCAATCACATAGGCCCTTTTATCAGTTCCACCTGACTGTACCTTTACACAATGTACTGACCCTCCTCTACCCAGTCCTTAAATAAAAAAAAGGACTAATACTAGCCAAATACTTTTTGGGTCAGAGCCTGAGACACACACACACAAAAAGACCATGACAACTGCCTGGACACGTAAGGGTCTATCAGTTCTAAAAATACTTATGAGTATAAGTATAAGGCCATATGAAGCCTAGAATCACTGCAGTTCTTTACCAAAGATACATACAACATACGTACAATAAAAAAATATAATGTTAACAAGTAAATTGTTGTTTATTCAGTTAATGTATGTACCCGTTCCATCTTATCATTCTCTCACTCATCATCTATACAGCTTTATTATCAGAACATCAGAATGGAAAGGTGATTTAATTGACTTGGCATGTGGCAGACACACTGGTCTGTGTATTTCTGAAACTGCTAATCAACTGGGATTTTCATGCACAGTAATCTCTAGGGTTTATAGAGAATGGTCTGAAAAAGAGAAACTATCCAGTAAATGTTACTTTTTTGGACACGAAGTCAAAAAAGAATGGCCAGACTGGTTTGAGCTGATAAGGTTACAGTAACTCAGATAAAATCTCATTACAATTGAGGTATGCCGAAGAGCATCTCTGAATGTACAACATGTTGAACGTTGAAGAAGATGGACTACAGCAGCAGACACCGCCTCTGTCTACTAAGAAGAGGAAACCGAGGCAACACTTGGAATTAACTCATCGAACATGGGCAAAAGAAGATTGGAAAAACATCGCTGAATGGTCCGGTCTGATGAATCTTTACATCTTGTGGGACATTCGGATCATAGTGTCAGAATATGGAGCAAACAACATGAAGGCAAGGCTTCTGCTGGTGGTGTAATGGTGTGGGGATATTTTCTTGGCTCATTTTGATAAATGCAGCCTGCAGTTGTGTTTGTGGTAATTACTTGAAAAATATTACTTGACTTTTCCTGAGCAAAAGGGCTCCTTCCTAGGCCTCATGGTTCCTAAGACATAAGCTTGGATACTTGCTGTGAGTCCAGGGAGTGAGTGGCACTGGCAACCCCCTAAGTCTCCTGGGATAGGCTCCAGGCCCCCTGCGACCCTGCATACTGGATAAAGCGGTATAGATGATGAGTGAGTGAGGGAGAGAATGAGGGGTGTGGCTTGGCCCTGCTGTAGCACCCCTCCTTCCTATACAACCAACTCACAGACAGAGAGAATGGTACCTGACATCTTGCATTAAATTGAATGGCAGCAGACCCCTGCTTCTGATTCTTCTGATATAAAACCATTAGGTGGTAGGGGTTTGCTTCTTTGTTTGAGGAGAGGAGGCTTTAAACTTGCAGAAGGTTATGTTCGTGCACTTCAAAAATTGGTGCCAGCAAGGCAATTTTTTCTAAGTGATTCAGTAGGCATTTTTTGCGAAAATCAACCCCTGTGCAAAATTAATAGATTTCTGTGGGAATTGGTCTGGGTCCCAAACAAATATTCATAATAATCCATAATTCATAATTAGTGCACCTGGATGAACATTTTGATATAAGTTTTGTGGGGTTGCATGTAAGATGGAGAGAGACACAGCCACTTAGTCCTGAAGGGGAGTTCTTGAGAGCCCAGTTCCCCCACCAATACTACTCTCGTAAAATGTGAGAGTTGTTATATTAAATTTGTTTAAATTTGCACTTAAAAACTGTGCCCCTACTAATAACAACTCCCTACAACTGTGGTAAGCAGAAGCACATCGCAGATTTAAGTGAAGTGGATTGGCTACAGCTGAAGACCACATCATGTTTCATGACACCTCTTTGAAAAAAATTTAAACATATACCGTAATGTCAAGCCTATGTAACGTTTCCTTTGTTTTTCTTTATTCCCCATCTTATGATAAGTTGTTCAGATTAAATCTTCTTATGGATATGGAAGATTCAACTTTTTTTAAAGGTCAAACTTCACTCTCCAAGGTATTAAGACTGGGTCAATCTAAGAGACAGACCTTGGTGAAATAAACCCTCTTTATTAAAGCTGCTGCTTTATCCTTCCCCTCTACCATTAAACGCACATTAATCATGCTCAATCCAGCCTGGGCTACTTCAGAACAACCCAGCTATCATTAATAACAGCCCATCCAGTACAGTGTTGACATTTCCTTTAATTATCCCTGTAATTTATTCATGTGCTGTATCAGTGAAGCTTGTAAGAAATGAAAGAAAGAAAAAAAGAAAGAAAGGAAGGAAAAAAGAAAGGAAGAATAAATGGTAATAAAGAGATTAAGAAATTAATAAGGAGAATAAAACACCCATAGCAGTGTAAGAGATCAGAAACTGTGTGTTTTCATTCATTCCTTCCATCATCTTCTGTACCATGTATCCTGTACAGCTTATCTCAGGAGACTTTGGGCACAAGGTGGGGTATACCCATCGCAGGGTTTACACACACTACAAGCAGTCTGGTAACACCAATTAGCCTAATCTTCATGTCTTAGGACTGTGGGAGGAAACCAGAGGTGTTGTTTGCCTTTGGCTGCTAATCGCCCGATTCACACACAACTTGGCACATGCAATTCTCTCATTTTATCCGGGCTTGGGACTGGCACTGCATCCATTGTGCATTGGGTGGAAACCCAGGCCTTCTGCATGGCAGGCGACAAACTGACCACAGACACCAGTGCCCCCTATTGGGAGGACAGTATACTCCTACTTGGTTTGTGAACTGCCACTAAACACAAGAAAAGAAGAGAATGAAAGAGCTAACCTTCGCACTATGCCATAAATTATGTATATTTCAGGGGGAAAAAAGGAAAGAATAGCTCTCTCACATGTCTTCCTACTTCATCAGCTACAGCTGTGTAGGTCAGAGGATGAGATTAGCACGTGCTACTTGCACACAGAGAATTTGAAGGAGACAGATGGCACTGGTGACAAAAACAGTCCAAGAGATAAACTGCTAAGCTAGGTTCAAGTAACAGGCGGACTGGTGAGAGATGCAGGTGAATTAGTGCATAAAGTTACCTTATTTTCATGTATTATTTGCTCACACTTGGAGAGGAGAGAACACAAGCTGACCTGTTTCTGGAATGTGTGTCCAGTACAATATAGTTCCCTCACCAAAGTTCAAACATTGACGTGTGCTTTAAGACAAGAAGGGTCAAAGCATTGTGTAATTTGTAGGGACCTTCGCATCTTGTATAGTTTGCCTCTGGTGGTTTATTTTTTTTTAATGAAAAATGGAATCTGAGCCCACTTGTTAGTCACAATCTAAAGAAAATAATTCAATTTTAAATAAACAAAAAAATTTGTGAGTTACATACTGTACCTACAGTTCAATAACAAAAACTTAGACTTTTCTTCTCTCTCTCTCTCTGGAATCTTATTGTTTCCGTGAGTGAACTAAATCTTTCTTTAGTTTTCTCCCACAGCTGGTTGATCTAATTAACACTAAGATCTTGATTTACTTTAACTTGCTCAGCCTCTGCGATGGCATCTGGTTAGGATGCCCCTGTATACCTCCCTGGGGAGGTGATTTGGGCATGTTCAACATGGAGAAGACTGGTTATTCCCATGCCTGGTCATTCCTGTGGATGAGCTGTCAGAGGTGGCTAGGAAAAATGAGGCCTGGACATCGGTGCTTGGACTGCTGCCCCTGTGACCTTCAGAAAATTAATGAATATATGGATAGTTGGGATGAATCCATTGTGATTGAGGCATTAAATGGTAAAGAACTGAATGCTCTTGTAAAACAGTACCTGAGTGATATGCTGGTATTCTATTATCTGCCACACCTACTTCAATCAAAAAATGTGCAGGCTATTTATTGGATCATTGTATAATGAAGAATACTGCACACATTTGTGGAAAATAGCCTTTAGTCAATCCTTTTAAAATATAGTTTTCTTAGCTAAAGGAGCAGATTCAGAGGGTGAAGGGGAAGTTTGAAAACTGTCAAACCTTCCATGTCTCTGTTTCCTTCTTGTTTTCCTTTTTAGTTATGCCATCATACCTAGTCATGTCAAAATCCCTGCCTTGACTTTGCACAAAACATACATTTACCTTATTCATTACATAATTATAACCATATCTAAGTATGTGGTTTTCTCTCACTCTACCTGTATCTCACTCTTGCTCCTCCACCTCTTTCTGTCAAGCTACACATGGTAATCCTGAAATACCAATGATCAAGACCATTTCTGCCCTCCAGACCTGCCTGATCCAGTCTAATGGCCTGGTGAGGATGACCCCATGTGGTCTCCTTATAGATACCTGTGACTAATGAGGCTGGTTCCTCTTAAAACCCTTAAACATGGCTTGAAATGCATTTGAACACAAGGATTGAAATTGCCCTTACCTTTCATCGGACAGGCCTTTAGAAAATGGCCACATTAGAAACATGCCCCATTGCCTTGCCATTATTGCATTCCTCTGGAGAAAAGTGTTTGTGTGGTCCACCAACATGGGTATAGCTGAATGCTCAGAAAGACTGCGTTGGTGGCGGAACTGTCCTGGGGTCCTGGTTTTGCATTCACAGCCTGCTAGGTCAATGAGATCATGTAGACAGGACAGTATGCTGATAACTTATTGTTTAATGGGTCTAAGAGTCCATGCAGAAAGTCATAAAAAACAACCCGGTTATCCCTGCTACATGAGGCAGCCAACGTGAGAAACTCAATGATGTAGTCAAAAACAGAGTGAGATCCCTGGCAAAGCTCCAGAATCTGGTATGCTACCTACATGTTGTCCAGAATGAATGATATTCACATTTCAATTTTGGACAGAGAGGATAGTTGGTTCAAGAAAAGGGTAAAAGAAGCCATCTATTTGCAAGTGGAAAATCCTTCTTTCATCAGAGGTGGAGGTAAGCTTTCTCCTATTTTTCAAGCTGCCCTTTTATGCTTCCACAGGAAGGTCAAGACCTCTTCCCAGGTCCACCATTATACCTTAACAACTCTCCCTAATCTTGCTCTAACTTCTTGACAGCTCTCTCCACCCCACTTTATATAGATTCTCCCTCCTACTCTCACCTTCTCCTGTTCACATAACAAGCCTTTTCAGAAAGAGGAGAATCCTCTGACCTTGGAGTAACTTACTAACTTACCTCAAACCAAAGACTAGTGAAATTTGTGAAAATGTTTCTACCTAACAAGAAAAAAGTCCAGTTGACACGACCCCAGATAACCTCACCTTGATGGCTGAGTAGCTTGACAGACATATTCTGCACAGCAGGTTTGTGATAATGACCGATATGATTTACAGATAAAATTGTATTTAATTTGAATAAAACTGTTGATGGCTAAGCAAGGTCCCTGATGGCCGAATTTTATCCTCGTTATCTGCTTTCTTTTTTTGCATATTTTCTTTTATTTTCATCTACAGTACATGCCATAGCCATTCATGTATTTTTCCTAGTGGTAAATTATTTACTTACTTATTCATGTAGATGAGATAAGTCTCATTCACCAAACACATTAAGAGATGAATGTGAATTATAAATATTTAATCTCCCACTTAAAGCAGGGTAATGTTCTTTATGACTTTTTTGACCTTTGAATCTGTCCAGTGCAACAATCTGACAATGTTTTTTTTTTTTTTTTTTAAAAAGGCTTCATTAAGGGAAGATCATGAGACCATTTTTTAGATTTTCCCTCAAACACAGCAGAAACAGCCACTGGAGACATGTTGAGGGACTCTACCGACTCAAAGTATGGCGAATCAGCTGTTTAGAACTTCATATGACATTTTTGCTGTGATTGCATCTTTACTGATATGATCCGGTTCCATCTTAGCAGATTAGAGCTGAACTCTTCTTGAGAAGCTATGTCATACTCCGTCTCTCTGTGAGGCCTTCTATATAGATAATTAGCATCCAAATTTTGTTTACCAGCCATGTATTTAAAGCTAAAAGTGTATGAAGATAGTAAGGCCTCTTGATTATGACAAAAATCATAATCGCAATTATTTTGTCATTGTTGACATCAGGGGATTTAACACAATCTAAGATCTTTGACTTGGGTGGCAGCATTGGCACCACAAACAGACACGAGATATATATGGGAAAGGAGTAGTTATTTTAAGGATAATGGAGAAAGGGAAGGGAACTGAGGAGGGAAGAAGGAAAAGAGGGGAAGGAGAGAAGTGAGGATTGCATGTGGTTCGCCATCAAGCCCCCCTGTGCCCAGTTGGGGTAAGCCACCGCAAAGGACCCAACTTCACCAAGATGTCATTATTGGGCCCTTTTCCCTTAATTACTTAGATATATAATTATATCATTGACAGAGTGGCAGAGTGTGTTGACGTGGGTAGTGGCTCTTGCCAGCTCTTCAACGCAGCGGCCATGATCACAGCAGCCTTCCTCATCACTGGGTCGTGGACAGGCACTAAGCAGGTGCACTTTAAGCCTTGGTGTCCTGAGTGTGAACAGGTGAGGTGACTACTGATCGGAACATCCCTTATTCAAACCCACAATGAGCTTCACCAAGATGTCATTATTGGGCCTGCAGATTCTATTTCAGATAATTCACACATAGCGATTCTTTATTAATGTCTACATTTAGGAGGGTTTTAAGATGTTTGTAGACATGAGTCAGGGTATATGCGTCAGGATCTTTGTTTGAATTTTCTCTCATCTTTTATGATGTACAATGAAACCTTGGGGATGTGAGATGCTCTTCTCTTGTGCAAAGAAGTCTGCTCCATCTGCGTTGGGAAAGAGTAACCGTTTTTTTCTTTATTTGCTGATGTTGTTAACTGTCTCTTCCTCTTCCAGAGGTCCTCTTTGAGGTGTCCTGCCAGTCCCTACATACTGTAGCGCTGTCCTCTGAGTGTGTTACGCCGCTCCCAACGGTGCGTGAGCAAACTGCATGCTGGTTTCTACGGTCTTAAATAAACACGACTGCAGGTGTAGTGCATTGAGTCTGATTGCTCTTACTTTGATGTCACCTAGCAACAGCACATCTGGGTGACTGTGGATCTGCTTGTTCAGAACTCTGCGGCATATACACCTGTAGATCTGCCCATTCTAAACACAGCAGAGTGTCACTTCATGGATCTGCCCCGAGACCAATGTCATTACAGTACCCGCCCTTAACAAATGGCTCCCGACATACTTGAGTTATTTACTTGGACCTTATGGAATTATTTAATGGATTCGGGTTCGAGTATATGCCGGATGGGAATTGCTTGGTCACCCAGGCTCTTGATACCAAGCTTGGTGATCCTCCGCTCGGGCTCCATGGGGGCCTTTCTATGCTGTCCCACGTGCAGAGGGGGGTAAGGTGTGAGGTGTGCTCTTGGTTTTACTGGGCCTTGAGCATGAGTCTGAGGAGCTGGAAGGTCTCCGGAGACGGTGACCCTGAGCCTCTTTCTTGGAGAACACTTCCTTACTATCCCAGTAGCTCTGAGGGCCAGCAGTAAGGGGTACTGTGGCAGGAGCTGCTTGGGGGGTGTGTTAGCCAGTCAGATGTGGGTGTTGTCATGTTGCAGGCAAGAAAACCCTGGCACTGCTGTCTGTTCTGGCACCTGGGTTACCGATGAGATTCACTCGGAGTGACTGTGTCACAGTGTCCACAGTGTCATAGGCCCCAACTTAATTGGCTGGCCAGCCAGGTAAAAGGGAGTTGGTTAACTGGTATACCAGTGCGTGGGCTAACCTACCGTCAATAAAGTTTCATGAGTGCCTCCACTCTGGCTCTCCGGGTGCCTGTCCCCAAAGTGTGGCAGCCAGGAAAAGCCCTGCATGATGTGGTCTTAATTCTTTGGTCAAAACTGACACCCCCCTCCATGGGTGACCCCGTCTGTGGCTTGCCTTTCCACATGGATCACTGTCAGAGATGGTTATCCACCCAGATGGCTAGCCTGTATAACTGCTTTATACAGTGCTTATGCTTTTTTAGATGCTCTAGAGCAGGGGTCTCAAACTCGGTTCCTGGAGGGCCGCAGCCCCACAGAGTTTTGTTCCAACCCTGCTCCAACATACATACCATGTAGTTTTCAAATAAGCCTTAATGACTTGTTTAGTTGGATCAGGCAGCCCTCCGGGAACTGAGTTTGAGACCCCTGCTCTAGAGGATCGCGTAGGGCCAGCTCATCTTTTAGCTGGTCGGAGAGCCCTTGAATATCCCACCCTGAGCTGGCACCCCGGATAAGAAACACGATTATGTAGTGATCACGACCCTATACTACTTGTTGCATGCACTTGGGTGGCATACTGAAAAGTGGGTAGTTGAGTTTTGGCCAACAGAGGGGTAATTGCACCACTAATCTGGGGGCACAAGTTGATTCCAGAGTTGACTCACGAACCGACAGAATCCTGGAAGTGGCCTTTGGCTGCCCATATGTCTGCTCAACGGGTCTTGAAATCTCATGCATCTCAGAAAATATGCAGGGCTTCTGAGGGGGGTCAGCGAAATAGGAGGATGTGACACTGTTTGTGGCATTCACAGAAAGCTCTTCCCATTTAGACATAGCATGAGTGTTACCTTGCGGATGTGCCATTTTGAGACCCGCATCGTTACAATACAAAATTTAAAAAATATGAACCAACCAAGTTTATACTTCAGTAGGAATACCTGCTTATTTATGCACATATCCAATCAATCATGTGGCAGCAGCACAATGCATAAAATCATGCAGACAAGTGTTTCAATTAAAGTTTATATCATACTTACCAATGGGGGAAAAGTGGGATCTCTATGACTTTAACCATGACATGGTTGTTGTTGTCAGAAGGGCTGGTTTGACTATTTCGGAAACTGCTGACCTCATGGGGTTTTCACCTTTCACAGTCTCTAGAATTTGAATGAATAAGTGTATGGTTTGTTTTAAACTGATGACACAATTCATGAAATGACAGTTTGTCTTGAACCCCCTCCCCATTTTTAAAATATATTTTTATTATTGTGGAATGCAGAAAAATGCAATTATTCAGCAGCTTCAGCAACAGCAGTGTGGCAGTAATAGTGAGGCAGTAATAGTGGTTCAAGGAAGGGACGTTCATATAGCACATTAACATGTTTTATACATGCAACAGACGTTCAAGAAAAAAACTGTGTGTCTAGCAACACCCTACAGCCAACTGCAGCCAGGTGTTACTTTTCTCACTCATTGCTTACTGCTCCGTTCTTATTGTTTCTGTGAAAGAAACAATATTTCTTTTACAGATAATAATTCTTTTCAAAAAAGAATTTTCTGAACCATCTCCAGGGGTCAATAATGTTTGAGCCTAAATAACATCACCTACTATTTATTTACATTTACATTAGTCCTGTTTTGTGTTCCAAGTACCGATCCATGCACACACATACTGATTGCCAGGTGCACTTTGAATTGTTTGCACAATTGCATAATCTAAATTAAACCACCGCCAAGTAGGAGCTTGTTAAAAGTCCAATTAGAGATATTACTGGAGCACATCACCAAATAAAAAGCAGGGTCAAGCGACACCCTGACATGTGTAAAATATAATGCATATTTCACTTGTGATGAATGAACATTTATGGTGTATTACGTGGTATACAGATACATCATGCATACATTTTCTTCACTTTTAAACAGACATTTAGGGCAATAAGAAGAATCAGTTAACATGGAGATATACATAGTACTTTAAAACTAGAGAAATCATGTGAAGAGTAAAATCTTGTTTTAACATCATTTAAGCATAGGAAGTAACAGTGCACAATGATTTAAGATGTTTCATTCATTTGTTCTTGATTAATCCTTTCTTGTTTTCTTCCTTCCTTAAGGTAGGGATAAAACGGAAGGAAAAGCACTGCAAATAAAGAAATGGAAAATATTTACAGATTTTTCATTCACAGAGCTTATATCTTAAGTGTTTGTGGTTAATACTGAAATTGTAATTGTGTACAACTGGTCAGATTGGTAATTTTTGTTTATCCTGTATAGGTATCAAACTTCATGCTCCACTGCCATTCCTCGCAAGCTTTTTTCATAATGCACAGATGGTTGCTAGGATACAGAACCTGCAGCACATAGCAGAACTATACTTAGTTTATTTAATTCAATTCAGTTAAATTTTTATAGAATTTTAAACCATGGATATGAACTATTTACAAAAGCCTTGACTAAACAAAACTTTTTGTTAAAAACTATTTACAAAAGGCTTGACTAAACAAATAAGGTTCCAGCTTAGTCATATCCTGCTGGTTGTAGTAAGGACCCTAGTTTCTCCATTCTGCACTAGTTAGGGCTTGTTTATGCACCTACTAAAACATCAAATAACATTAAAATAATCAAACCCAGAGGTAACAAAAGCATTAACTATTTTTTTTATAATGACATTAAGTTTATTAATCTGGCAATAGATCTGAGGGCAAGAAGAATGAAATAAAATAAAAGACAGGCATCACCCATACCAACATATTTTATTTATGCACATAATAAAACAGAAAGTAGCAGGTAGTTAGTACGCATATCCAGTTTCATTCTTCAGCTTTATTAAAATACTGTTGCTCATCTAGGTTTGTTGAAATATACAACTTTATGTCATCAGCATAATAGTGAAAACTAATACTGTATTTACAGTATGAATAAAGCTACCCAATGGTAGCATATGTAAGTATAAGCAATGGGCCAAAAACAGAACCTTCCGAAATAGCAAGCTTTATCTTAATAAAGAAGACACTATTTACATCTAAAAACAAATAATCAAATAAGACCTAAACCAGGAGAAGGCTGTTCCTTTAACTCCTACAACATTCTCTAATCCAGTGGTGGCCAACCCTGGTTCTCGAGAGCAGCAGTCCTGCACATTTCCCAATTATTCCTGAATTACTCACTGCTGATTACCTGGATCAGGTGTGTTCAGGAAATCACAAGCAGGAAGGTACCAACTCACTTTATCTTCCCCCACTACACACTCATGTAAGATGGTATCTCCCACCTTGTGTTTGACTGAACGCACCTGATTCAGGTAATTATCAGTGAGTAGTGCAGGGATAATTTAAAATCATGCAGGACTGTAGATCTTGAGGACTGGGTTGGCCATCTCTGTTCTAATCTGCCAAAGAGGAGTATGATTAGTGGTCAGAAGCTGTTCTAAAGTCATGCAACATCAAACACAACTCTATTAAGAAGTAAGTAGTTGGTTGTTTACCCCTTTAACCAGAGCAGTGTTATGAAAAGGCTATACAAACAACAAAAACTTTGTTTATTCTATCAGCTTATTGTGTGTGTATAGTATATGACAAAGTAATCATTTGTTTCAGTTTATAGATTTGTCAATTTTTCAGTGGGTTACAGTGAGTGTAATACTCGATATGAACAGCTCAACCTGGTTCATAACATTTGAAATAAATCATTAAAATTTATTGAGAGAATGACAACAGTCCAACCGTCAGCTTATGTTTAGGACTCACTTTACTCGGTTATGAATATGGATGTGTAATTTATTATAATTGTTTTGGTATGTATTCTTTCATTATCTACACAGCATAATGTAAGTGAATGCAATAAAACTTGGCTACTTTGGATAGAGGAGGATTCAGAGCATCATGGATGAATGTAAAGGAGCAGAAGGAGGTAAGTTACAGAGTTTTATACAGTGTTCCGGGAGACGCTCCTAACATTGTGCAGAGCAAAACAGCAATGGGGTGGCAGAAAGAATAAGCCAAACAGTTTGAGGCTTTCAAAGGCAACCCCACTGTCTTTACCAAACAACTATTATGATATAAACATAGTGGACACCTAGCCTGTTAGGCCCAGTTTTAAAATAGGAGTGTGGAAACTTTATCACAGAATTAGATTTAGGCAACACAGGAATCAAGACACCAAAACCTCCAGTGGTTTTGAAACCATGGAGCAACTTGTGGAGGAAGTTGTGAAGAAGGCCATGTCTAGGTCCAGACCAATACCAAGTGTTTAGTTTTAAGAACTATGGCATACAATCATGGCAGCCTTTGACCTCAAGCCCCGTTCTGCCTACACTTTTGCCCTTTGCAGCAAAGTCCAGCAACACAGAATTTATTAGAGTTCAATTATATCTGCAATTGTGTCCTCCAGTAATTCCTTATAAAGAGGGATGGTCATCAAGTGTCAACATGTCTTTTTTACCATGTATATTAAAAGGTTGAATATATTAATATTGGGTTGTCAAAAGATATTAAGGCTACTGCTACCTGAAATGGTGAGGAGGGTCATCCTCTGCCTGATCAGATAGCTTGGACTACCAAGAAGCTAGAGCAGCATAGCCTTCTAATTCAAGCTGAGTTTTTCCTTAATATCTATCAAAGAGGAATCATATGTGCCAAGGAAAGTGCTGCAAGGCAGGCAGTCAAATGATCCAGAGTCCAAGAGGCAGTGGATCACGTAGAGTCTAGACTTTTTATTAATTTTTTTTAATGCCAAGGGTGAAGAGTTGTGTCAAATGATACACGAAAAATGTACATATGCTGAGGATAAGATTTTGCATAGAATTCTCAATCGACTCAGTCTATTATGTCTTTCCCTGTCCATCCATCCTGCACAACTAGGGCGTGGCAGAGACACCAGCATGCCCCTATACAACAACGTAATCTTGAGGTGCAGTTTGAAGGCTTTGGGAGACGGTTGCTTATGGAAGTATGACTAATTAAGACAATTGCATATGCAATTGCTTTAGAAACTAAGGGCAAAGTACATCAATTTCAGCATAACTAAAAAACAGAAAAAGAAGCACTTCTAACAAAGCATACAATACAATGCAAGACTGACCGCTGTTATGGGGAAGTAAGCAAGTTATTGTATCCTGTGAAAAAACTCAGCCCCAACATCCTAAAAAAATGTTCTGCTGAAGCTCACAGTGTCAATGATCAGAAAGTATAGAAGTGCTTCGCTGTGGAAGCAGGGTGTGAGATTTTGCAGGACAGTCACTCTGCAAAGCATTCAGTGCACTGGGTATTGCATAAGAAAGAGGGGAAAGGAACACTATAGCAACACAGAGTCTCAATAGGAACATAGAGGCAGATACATGGGAGGTTGGGTTACAAGGGATGGCAGCTACTTGTCCATAATGGATTTTACTGCAAGAAAAGTCCACGGACTTTCATTTAGACGCCACCCTTACACAAAGAAAATATATTTCTTTATATATTAACTGATTAAATAATTTAGTGTTCTAATCTACTGGTAAATTGAAAAGATTTTATAATGTTAATACTCCTTGTTGCTACACTAACTGATACTAACTAATAATTAATAGAAAAAAAGGATATTCAAATATTTATTCACAATATACTGTACACAATAATACACTCACCTAAAGGATTATTGGGAACACCTGTTCAATTTCTCATTAATGCAATTATCTAATCAACCAATCACATGGCAGTTGCTTCAATGCATTTAGGGGTGTGGTCCTAGTCAAGACAATCTCCTGAACTCCTAACTGGAAAGAAAGGTGATTTAAGCAATTTTGAGCGTGGCATGGTTGTTGGTGCAAGACGGGCCGGTCTGAGTATTTCACAATCTGCTCAGTTACTGGGATTTTCACGCACAACCATTTCTAGGGTTTACAAAAAATGGTGTGAAAAGGAAAAAACATCCCATATGCGGCAGTCCTGTGGGCGAAAATGCCTTGTTGATGCTAGAGATCAAAGGAGAATGGGCCGACTGATTCAAGCTGATAGAAGAGCAACTTTGACTGAAATAACCACAAGTTACAACCGAGGTATGCAGCAAAGCATTTGTGAAGCCACAACAAGCACAACCTTGAGGCGGATGGGCTACAACAGCAGAAGACCCCACCGGGTACCACTCATCTCCACTACAAATAGGAAAAAGAGGCTACAATTTGCACGAGCTCATCAAAATTGGACAGTTGAAGACTGGAAAAATGTTGCCTGGTCTGAGGAGTCTCGATTTCTGTTGAGTCAGAGTTTGGCGTAAACAGAATGAGAACATGGATCCATCATGCCTTGTTACCACTGTGCAGGCTAGTGGTGGTGGTGTAATGGTGTGGGGGATCTTTTCTTGGCACACTTTAGGCCCCTTAGTGCCAATTGGGCATCGTTTAAATGCCACGGCCTACCTGAGCATTGTTTCTGACCAAGTCTATCCCTTTATGACCACTATGTACCCATCCTCTGATGGCTACTTCCAGCAGGATAATGCACCATGTCACAAAGCTCGAATAATTTAAAATTGGTTTCTTGAACATGCCAATGAGTTCACTACTAAAATGGCCCCCACAGTCACCAGATCTCAACCCAATAGAGCATCTTTGGGATGTGGTGGAACGGGAGCTTTGTGCCTTCGTGCATCCCACAAATCTCCATCAACTGCAAGATGCTATCCCATCAATATGGGCCAACGTTTCTAAAGAATGCCTTCAGCACCTTGTTGAATCAATGCAACGTAAAATTAAAGCAGTTCTGAAGGCAAATTGGGGTCAAACACCGTATTAGTATAGTGTTCCTAATAATCCTTTAGGAAAGTGTATATTGTATTAATATACTACACTGTAAAAAAAAAATTGAGTTAACTTAGTTTGCCTTATTATTTTATCACAAGCACTTTTGAGTTAACTGAACAAACTGGATCAACAACTCAAAATATTTTGTTAAAATCATTAGTTCTCACAAAATAAATATATTTGTTTACCTAACAAATAACAGAACTAAATATTTTTTGTTTGCTGAAGGCAATTATGACATATTGATCCATTATGTATTCATGATTATTTTCTAAATTAAAATTTAATAAACCACAAAACAAATGTCACACTTTTTTTTTTTTTTTAAGTTTGTCCGAACACATTACAATACAGTCTACTAGAGCTGGGCGATTATGCCCTATAAGTTGAATCTCGATTTTTTTTTTCGATTTAAAAATTATTTTTTTTGCTTAAAATGAATAAAAATGAAAAAAAAAAAGACAGTATAGGTTTTTGTTTTTATTATTTTATTTAAGCAAAACGATATAGCCAAACATGAACAACTTATTTGGATTTGAATCACTTAAACAATTTTGCAAACCACATGCAACTTACATGCTGAATAAAATCAAACAGGTGCCTGACAGCATTTTACATGTTTTTTTAACTGTGTATATGTATATAATGTCTTTACTGATATAACACGACACATCAGTAATATCTTTCCATCGAGGCTCTTATCATATGGAACACAATGGGGAAATGTGCTCGCTGTTTTCTCCTGGCTTTTAGCCGGTGTTTTCACGCTGCCGCTTGTCTTGTTTAGCTCGCAGCGGCAAACACGACGCCGATTCAACGGTGTGGCTCTGTTTGAGGTGCGCGAGGAAATTAGCTTCCTTTAGTTGCCACAAACTTGAGACAAATTTTACACCGGGCTTTGGCTTGTTCAATGTGTAAAGTTGCGAACCCGAACAATTTCCATACGACTGAAGAACCCGCGCCTCTTCATCAGCGCGCGCTGCCATGTTGTACCTCGTATTTCCCACGTGTGAGTCACAGTGGGGGCGTGTCAGAACTACAGAAGCTCGCGGTGCCGCACCAAAGTGAAACTGTAAAATCGATTTTCATTTTCCAAAATCGACATAAACCATGAATTCGAATTAATCGGAAATAACGTTGAAATCGCCCAGCTCTAGTTTCAAATTATCATGCTCCATATGCGCATGCGCCAACAAGAAACGCACGCATCAATGCAAAACTAACATTTTAATGTAAGTTCTACAAAACATTTTTAGTATTATACAGTTTTTAACATTGAAGCAACATATTTGTTGAATAAACTAAGTATTATTTCTGAACATTTCAAATAAAAATATCTTAGTTCAGTATACTTTTTATACTTTATTTAGATAACTTTTCATAAGTTGGCTTGTTTACAGTGTACAATATATTGAGAAATGCATAAGGAATTGCCACTTTTCATATTAAAATATATTAAAATGTAAATCTTTATTTTACAATATATTGCCATTTATAATTTTTTTTTTCCGTAAGCGTAGTGGGCAAAATGTCACATAAGTCATAGAATATAAATGTAAGCATGGTTTTAATTAAATAAACTGTACATATGGGTAAGTTTCTGTTTTCTTCTTCTTCTTCTTCTTCTTATTATTATTATGATTATTATTATTATTATTATTATTATTATTATACTTCCGGTTGATTTTTTTAAATGTACCTTTCTTAAAGTATTTAAATTGTCCAAACAATCTGACAAATATTTATTATTGATTAATTGATTGATTAATAAAGTTCCCAAGCTTATACAGCTTTCATTATAAATGTTCTCATAACTTCTAAGTACTTTGCTGTCTTAAATGCTAAGATAGCATTTAAGACAGCAAAGGTTATTCACATCCTGGAGAAGCCCATTATAGATACCTCAATAACTACCAACTGGTATAACTGGTATTTCCTTTTTACAGTTGTTCAACATGCTCTATGCTGTTCAATATGCTATGTGTGCTATGTATATCTTATGAGGCGCCGTATAGGGCTTAAATCAAACTTCACTCATGCGCACACACACACACACACACACATGCATACACATATGAAACAGTCACACATACAGTACTGTACAGTACATATGTACTACTAACTGCTCAAACAACTACATATGAAATGCGCGCACACACCTATGAGACGCGCGCACATGCACACAAACTCTCTGTGCACACACACGTATGAGATGCGCGCACATACACACACATAAAAGAAATAATCTCCGTACATCTTGTAAATTAATAGAATCACTAATTCAGAAGTTATAAACGTTTCAATACGTTATATATTTTATAACAGTATCTGTTTTTGTTTCAACAAATAGTCTATATTTCCGATTCTGTATTTGGATTTGATCAAGCGGAGGGAGTCACGTGGGATTCCGATGAGTTAGTTGTTCATATTAGCGAAGGCGAGGAAAGCACATTGCACAAAACAGTAATTGCTTATTAGCCACAGATTACATGCTTAAATTTTTCTTTTTGCCAAAACATCACCTGCGTTTTCCGCTGCTGCAATATTCAGACATCATTTGGACAGTTCTGAATATGACTTGTGATTGAACAGTGATGATCATTATACTGTCATACTCCGTCTTCTAAACTGTCCAACACCAGGCTGTTTATAAACTGCTACTGCCGATCAGGAAGAATGAAGCAACAAGTCCGTCTACACTGAAATGACAGTGGAGAGTTTGTGTGTGTATGTGAGCGCATCTCATAGGTGTGTGCGCGCACATTTCATATGTAGTTGTTTGAGCAGTTAGTAGTATATATGCATGTTTGACAGTTTCATATATGCGTGTGCAGGTGTGTTTCATGTGTGTGTGCATGAGTGAAGTTTGACTATACGGCCCTATACGGCACCTCATAATATCTCCATTGTCCTCCATGATCATAACTACTCTGGCTTTACAGGGGCAAACCAAAACTGCCCGTTTTTTCCCCAATACTGAGAAGGTTCATGTGACACAGTCATGCAACATCTTACCAATCTCATAGCTCTCCTATGATGTCCATCTTCATGAGTCCTGACATTTTTGTCACAACTTCGTCATTCTTGGTTTATTTCTTACCTGATGGGACAGTTGTATCATACAGGTGACATGGATGGGATCCAGATCTGCACACATTTTCGTGATCTCCTGGGAAATTCTCAGGCCTCAGCATTGGTCACTGCATGCAACCATGGGGTGATACTACACAACCACCTATTGACTTCACTTTACATTGCCAAACTTAATTATGATTTTCTGTCAATTGCGGCCAATAAAATGTTGTTGTTTTCTTTTTCATCTTGAGATTTGGGTACTTTAACTCATTCCTGACAAATGATCCAGAATGCCATTTCATGCCTTGTTTTCAACCATTACAAGTTCTTCAATACCTTCCCATTGATGCAATCCCCCAACTGCCTTCTTGCAGCTACCTGCACCAGATCATACTTTTTGTACTCATGAGGATGGGTTTTTGATAGAAACTAGAATATAAATTCAATAAAATGTTATTTGTATAGCGCTTTTAACAATCGTCATTGCAAGCACCTTTACACATCAAAAGAAATTATGGAAGTTCGTATGGAATTTTAATTTGTTTTAATCATAATGATTGATTAAAGTGATGAGCAAACTGAGGGCGATGGTGGTAAGGAAAAACTCCCTGAGATGACAATAGGAAGAAACTTTGAGAGGAACTAGACTCAACAGGGAACCCATCCTCATTGGCAGAAGTGGGTAGTAACAAGTTACATTTACATGAGTAATTTTTTTGAAAGTTGTTTTACTGCACCATACTTTTTTACTTTTACTTGAGTAAATTTGTAAAGAAGAAATGTCATTCTTACTCCTCTACATTCTGCTACACTCGACTTGTTACTTTCTTACCATTTATTGCAAACATGCAGCCGGTGAACGATTCCGCATGACTGTTTCACCAATCAGATGCAGCAACAATAATCACATGACTTCGTTTGACCAATCAGGTCAGATGGCGTAGTGGGGGAAAAAAATCATCAGTTCTATAAATTTATTCTACCTGTGAATCCGTACTACAATCGATCACTGTGCATGTGCAAACAAAAGTTTCCGCATCTTTTTCTAATTTTGTGGAACGCCCATAAAACCATGCTCTTACTAGTGAGATCTTGCGGTTACTGTACAATCTTGCGGTTAGTATAGAATGCTTTTTTATGTTTATGTGATTATATTGACTTTAATTTTACATATTGTATAATGTTACTTTAACAGTTCAGGAATATATAAGTATATTTCAGTACAGAATTAATCGCCAACACATATTTTTATGCATCCCAAACTGCTTAGGGTTGCACACACACTAATATATAATCATTCAAAAAAATTAAATAAATCAGACATTGTGTTTGAATCAGTTACTCAGTACATGTAGTCTTTTCACTGAATACTTTTTTACTCTTACTTGAGTAATATTTTGGATAACTACTTTTTACTTCTACTTCTAGTAATATAATTTAAAGTACAGCTACTCTTACTTGAGTAAATTCTTTGGCTACTCTACCCACCTCTGCTCATTTGGGTGAAACAGAAAGCAGGGATTGATCTGCAGTCATACTGTGTGTAGGCAACTGGCAGTTCAATATAACAGAACTGTTATATTGTTAATATAAATCATTCTGGTTAAGGGTATCTGCTAAATGATGTAAGTGAAATACAAATGTAAATTTACTAAAACAATCTCAGCCAAATTACTTAATCATTAGCCAACAGTCTTACTCCCACAATCCAAAAACATGCAGATTAAACAAATTTGTGTTTCCAAAAAATTGCCTGTAGTGTGTGAGTAGGTGTATGAATGTGTGTGTGCTCTGTGATGGCTGTGTAACCTGCCTTGTGCCCAGAGTCCCTTGGGATAGGCTCCGGGCTTTCCGTGACCCTGTACAGCATAACGAGTGAGTGGGTGAATGAATAGTCAGCAATCAAATTTCATGCATTTGTTTTTGATGATTAGTCAAGACCCCATAATGACACTATGCTCTTTATAAAAGCCATGAACATTAGCATTGTGAAAACTGGAAATAAGGGTAAACATCACTTCTGGCAGCAGATTCCTTTGCTCTGTTTTAAAAAGGCCTCCAATTGTCTAATGAAACAGAGCTCAATTGATTGTTAAAAAGTATTGTGCTTTTGTTTAGAATGAAACAGGGTCCCTTTTACTCAGGGAAGCTATACCTTTGTTACAGGTGAATAGTTGCCATTTATTTTTTTCACCCAAACACAGTAAAGCAGTGTTGAAAGATTTGTATTACAGATGAAGATTAAAAGATTCTTACAATGGGGATCAGAGTGAAAAAAAAAACAGGCTTTATAACCTTAAGAAATGATGATGTAAACATATTTGTAGCTGTTGATTTATAGTAGTGTAGGATGTGTATTTGTCAATAATGTATTGCATGTTAAAAAAAATTAACATGTGAAAATGTGAATTCCAAATGTTGGTGTGCGTGACATACGTTATATAATAAAACAATTATATTTTATTGTATTTACAATTATTTTATTGTGTGTGTATGTATAGCATGCAGCATTTTATACAAACAAAAGATGTAAGTAAAACTGACATATTGTAGGTGCATTAAAAGGAATTATTGAAAAAGCCATAGTGCTCCAGCCCTAGAGTGGAAAAGCCTCAACTACTCATGACAACTACTCCAAATTCTATTAACTATTAAAACACCCCTAAGCCATGTAATAGAGTAGCCATCCCACACCCATATTATATACAGCTACATATACATCCACAAATATATGCTAGCCATGTTGTATGCCATGTGATATGCTACATGCCCATTAGTCATCTATAAAATCTATTGTTGCTGTATGCAGGCAAATCATATATTCCAAAGGGAAGTCATAAGGATTCACATAGATTTTTATTATTATTATTATTTTTTACATATTACCATTGTTCTATTTTATTATTAGATCCTGTTTATTGCTTACTGTATCTGACATGTAAATTAAACTTTGTGATATAATTTCCTTTATATAGCATTTAACTTGCCCCATTTAGGGATTATTCTTATCCTATACTTCCTCTCAGCAGGTCATTGGTAAATGCCACTGGAACTGGAGCTTAACTCGAACTAAGGCATTCAAATCCTTCTAAATTTCAATTCATATTGTTAGATTGTTAACTGGTTACAATAAGTAACACGTTAATGAAAATAAAGAAACAAAAAAATATATAATGTATAAAACATACTCTTGAATAACTACACCTTCTTTGGCATACAATTGATCAAAACCTGTTCTATCACAAGGAGTTGAGATGTAGTTTACAAATTAGACCATCACACTAGCTAAAGTTCTAGAAGTTATAGACTAAAACAAAGACAAACGACATGTCATGGACTTTATCATCTGTCTACAGTATATACCCCACTTCCTGTACTGTACTTCTGCAACATTTGATCCTGCAACTGTTGTTTATCTCTTGCTTGCTTATCCAAAAAGCTGCTTATTTTGAAGTGTCATTTCCTGATCCACTTGAACATACACTGATCAGCCATAATGTTTTCACCACCCCCTAATATTGAGTGGGTCACCCACTTTTCCACCTAAACAGAAATGCCCTGTATATTCTTACACCTTTCTATTGGAACTGCCATTAACCTTTTCTTCAATTTGAGCTACAGAAGCTCTTCAATTGGATTAGATTCCTTTTTTTTTTTTTCTTTGTCCTGACCACTGCAGCCTGGAAACATCCCACAAGAGCTGCAGTTTTGGAGCTGCTCTGATCCAGTGATCTACTAGCTATTACAATTTGGTCCTTCTCACGGTGGCTACATTTTCAATATCTCATTACAATGGTGGCTGGAAGTGGGTGTAATATATTAGACAGTAGGTGAAGCTGTACAGCAGAAAAAAATGGGCAAGCATAAGGATTTGAGTGACTTTTGAGTTAATGCTGGCTGTGATAGAAAGGTGTCATAACAAACAGTGCATCACTGTTAGGGTGGCTAAAGGGGAGAACTAATCAATATTAGGCAGGCTGTCATAATGTTATGGCTGACAGGTGTATCCTCTAGGGTAGAATGCTACCTGCTTTCTCTTGTTCTTTCTTTCTTGAGATCTCTTTAACCTCTAGAACCACCGTCGCTGCTGTGATTCTGTTTCTCTGCTCACGCTTCCAGTTACGCTGAGATGTTCATTGAGAGTACCGCATAACTTAAATATAAATTCTGTGGTGTTTTATAGCACTCTGTTCAAAGATATATAAATGCTACGTTACTTTCTGTGCTTTCAGGCATTGAAGGGGGTCTTGGGACATAGACATGCAGGTAAAGTACTGTAGGGTACTGTAACTGTATACCTTGAATAAAAAACAGTATGGTATGAAAACCCAGACATTCAGTTTGATAAAATCTTATGGGGAAACAATATCTGTTACTTTTGAGCCAAGCGAAATATTACATTATAGCCCACTATAAATCTTGTAGTAAATCTCAATTTAAACACAAATGTTTTCTTTTCTTAAGTGCAGCACCTGGTCAACAGATATGTCTGAAATCAACCAGAAAATCCTTCCTTCTTGGGTTTTTCCCCCTTTATTCAAATGATTAATTTTATTTTTATATTTTCATTTTGTGGTCCAAGTCACAAGATGATCTTTCACTTGCACTCGAGATGTATTCACCTGTGTGTACATAAATAAAATAATCTGCTTGCTTCACTAGAAAAGTGATATGACATCTTCGGGGAGAGCAAATAAAAGCTCCAGCCTTTCTTTATGGGATTTTTATTTATTTATTTTTTTACTCATTCGGCACTTGTATACTGCGTGCTTAGGATATTCTGCAGGTTTTCATGGAAATTAAAAAGAAAAAAGAATCCACCGTTACATCCTGTTTTGCATTGTAATGTTAAGGCTGATTGGTGTTTACACATACATACCTGTATATATCTGCTACTCTGTGTCACGTAAGACAGTAAATATCCCGTAGCAATGTTATTAACTTCTGTTATTCACTTCTGTTATTCACTTTATTCTACTGTAGCAATATTGTTCACTTCACACGTGACATGTTTTACATACAATACTTATGTTTTTTAAAAAAGGTCAGAAATTAATTCATGGTAGGAAATAAAACGTAAAAAGTTTAATGGTAGAGTTTTAGGGCTTTAGACCTATATTTGGCAAACAAGAGATTTAATAACATGAGATCAGAGGCAATAACTCTAAAATACACAAAAATAAACTAGCTGGATGAAAGCATAATATACAGGATCTAGGCCAGAGGGCAATCTACCATTTAAAGCCACCCCTTGCCTGTGCACTGCTCTTGGAGCAACCAGATAAGGATGATCACCTTCTTGATAAAGTAATCCAAGACATTTTGGGCAGCTCTCCAATTTCTCACTTCTGGAAGGTGCCAAACCATCAGAGATGGAAATTTACCCTTTGGGAGAGCATCACTGGTTTTAGTAGAAAGACACGTGGCTGTTATACAATTATATATACTGTATACTTTATATAGTGTGGAGGCAGTCAGGCAGTGAGTCACTTGGATCGAGAATTACAGGAGCATTAACCGACCAAACTTTTCTTGGTGGTAAATGCAAGTTAATATTGTCAGTAATGCATATATTAATTTCTTAAAGAATAAATTCCACATACATTTACACTCAGTTCAGTCATTTATTACGATGGGACAGGTTACACAAATGTTTCAGCTTTTACATTAATGTGTAGCTTGACTTTCAAAGGCATCATGTGATGTTTAATGGGACATTTATTTTACTTTCCATCTTTTATTTTAAATAAATTCGCTAATTATTTGATATATTATTTAACAAGGTTTCAAAACATCTCAGGAAAATAGTAAATAGGGGTCTCCTCCAAATATGTACAATTACCTAATAAGCAATGTTAATTATTCAATTTATATTATTTAACAATTTAAAAAATCAGCAAGAGAAGAATAAATAAATGGCGTGCTCCATATTCTATATTCAGAATTCAGAATCTGTATTCAAAGACAGTAAAAACGAATCACTGGATAAACCACATCATCAGACACGCTTAAGTTCTGCGTAATAGTATTCCTCAGTATTGCAAATATGATTTTATATTAGGGCAAGGATTAATATTTTAATTATTTGTTCATGCCATGGTACAACCAATAGGGCTTGGAAATGCTGCATTGTGGGACATTGTCTGCCATCTAGGTAGCTACAGTAGTAGATACAGAGATATTTGTGTGAGACAAACATTAACGCAAACATTTTTTTGCTATTCATTAGGATAATTTTTATTCCCTGCTTTTTTTTCCCCCTGATAATGGTTGTGGAAGTAAGATACATTCTTTATGCCAACACTATTGCCATATGCATTTACCAACCCATTCACAACTAGGAAAGATTTAGTATGGGCAGTTCACTTCAGCAAGGGAAAAAAACAAGGGATCCCAGAGGATACCCACAAGCCCACAAAGACGACTCTGGAGCTGTGAGGCAGCACCACTACCCTCAGGACTGTCATTTCACCATGACACCCTTTGATGTTAGTTTTTCTTAACGTTTTTCCAGATGACCTTTGATTAAAATTCAGCACCAGGAATTCCCTCTCATTCCATACAGTGATGCAATAGGTGCATCACAACAGAAGCATGGTCACCATTCATGTAATGTATTGCAATAATTAAACAAAATAAACAAATAAATGCGATGGGCAAAACCATCGGTTTCTATGAAGCCTTACAGTATAACAAAAACATAATCTGAGCAACATGTCCATCTGAGATTCTAGCATCATTGGCATGGTGTTATATGGTTGTGCTTTATTGTCACCCAAAAATGTCACATAGGAGGAAATTTTTATTGCATTTTAATATATAAACAAATAAGTAACTTTACTATAAATCCATAGTATTAAAGCTAGATTGAAGCTACTTTTAAACTCTTAGATTTTACTTTGGACACTAGATGGAGACCTTCTGCTTTCACTCTTACTGATTTGCAAGACTAAATATATAAACTATATTGCCAAAAGTATTCGCCTACCTGACTTCACATGCACATGGACTTGATTAACGTGTTGGGAGTATAAAATTGTAAAAAATGTCTTGATATGCTGAAGTATTAAGAGTTCCTTTCTCTGGGAGTAAAGGGCCGAGCCCAAGAAAACGACCCTACACCAGTTCCAACATGACTATGTACAGTATATATAATCTAAATGTCTTGGTCATGGTTTGGTCCTATTGTGTTTCTCAAATGAGGTCAGTGCTTTGCCAATTGCTGGCAGTTTTAATAATTTTAGCATTATTATTTTTGCGTGCACTTACACACGCACATATTTTTATACACAGTATATATACAGTACAGACCAAAAGTTTGGACACACCTTCTCATTCAAAGAGTTTGAATTTGTATTATGGCAAGAAAAAAGCAGCTAAGTAAAGAAAAACGAGTGGCCATCATTACTTTAAGAAATGAAGGTCAGTCAGTCTGAAAAATTGGTAAAACTTTGAAAGTGTCCCCAAGTGCAGTCACAAAAACCATCAAGCGCTACAAAGAAACTGGCTCACATGCGGACCGCCCCAGGAAAGGAAGACCAAGAGTCGCCTCTGCTGTGGAGGATAAGTTCATCCGAGTCACCAGCCTCAGAAATCGCAGGTTAACAGCAGCTCAGATCAGAGAGCAGGTCAATGCCACACAGAGTTCTAGCAGCAGACACATCTCTAGAACAACTGTTAAGAGGTGACTGTGTGAATCAGGCCTTCATGGTAGAATATCTGCTAGGAAACCACTGCTAAGGACAGGCAACAAGCAGAAGAGACGCGTTTGGGCTAAAGAACACAATAAAGAACACAATAAAGAAAACTCTTTGAATGAGAAGGT
>JAAGKR010000059.1:117988-147640 GCA_011419295.1 Clarias macrocephalus
AGTCACCAGCCTCAGAAATCGCAGGTTAACAGCAGCTCAGATCAGAGAGCAGGTCAATGCCACACAGAGTTCTAGCAGCAGACACGTCTCTAGAACAACTGTTAAGAGGAGACTGTGTGAATCAGGCCTTCATGGTAGAATATCTGCTAGGAAACCACTGCTAAGGACAGGCAACAAGCAGAAGAGACGCGTTTGGGCTAAAGAACACAATAAAGAACACAATAAAGAAAACTCTTTGAATGAGAAGGTGTGTCCAAACTTTTGGTCTGTACTGTACGTATATAAAATATGAGACCTAATATATTAGCTTTTTATGAAATGTTACCTTTTTTTTTTTTACCTATTTTAGTGTTTGTATATTTATATCTTGATGTAACTGTGTAGTTTTTCTTGGATTATTGTTTGCTCTGAAACTATCTCTAATGTAACTTTTTGAAAATGTCATTCCCAACCTCCAAACAAGTGACAGGTTTTTGGACCATTACCACTATGACCTGGGGAAAATTTCCACTCAGGGAATCACCTCTAACTGAGTTGACTAGGACTGAGCTATGAAGACAACAAAGACTGCAGTGGCTATCGGTGGGTGCCGATGGTTTCTGGTGTGTACCTGGGTGATTGTTAGAGGAGACATCTTAATGACTCAAAGGTGAATTTCAGTGTGCAGAAAGCAGAGTGACTGTGAAGGAATTGTTGTGGCAATGTATTCAGGGTAATTGTGAGTGGAGTAATGTTGACTTGTGGACATAAAGGCGAGTTATCTTTATCACCCTGCCTCCCACCACAATCATCATCATCATCAGAACTATTCTGGGTTGAAATCATTTCACGGAACCACTGCTTTCATATCTTGTGCCTCATCAGCTCTGACCCCTGCCTTGGTAGCTAAATATGTCACTCTGCATCTTTGCCCTGATGACTTCATCTGGCCCTGCTGAGGATGTTGCTCTGCCTCTCTGTTCAGATGATGAATTTAAATCCCCCACACTTCCTGCTGAGGGGTCGCTCCTGCTTCCTGGCTTAGAACATCATGCCACCTTCCTGCTCAGCTGATGACATTGTTCAGCTTTCTTGCTTTGCCATGGTTATAACTCCCTTCTCTGGCTTTGCTGTTGTCATTGCTGTTGACATCCACAGCAGAATTGGACAGAAGCAGAACACCTTATACAAGACCAAAACCCACCTCTTTTAGAAACTCATTCTTCTAATATAATCTTATGGATCTGAGACATGGTTGATCCCCAAGTCCGATTGTAACAGGCTTGAGGTTTTCCAAATGCAATGCCTGCATCAGATACTGGGAATTTCCATCTGCGACTGTGATTGAAATAAATTTATCCATGAGCGGTGTGACTCCCAGGTAACCATTAAAGAGCACGTTCAAAAACTGCAGTGGGTCGGTCACACCTGCCGAATGAACACCACTCGACTACCTCACCAACTCCTCTGGTGACAAGGACCAACCCAGTGGAAGATCCAGCGCATGGTCCCAAAGAAAACCCGGCTTAAGAACATCAAGGAAGATCCGAATGACTGCCGTCCCAACATAAATGATGCCAGGATCTTAGTGTAACATCCGTAATGCAGCGGCACCCACAGCAGTGTACGGAATACGGGGCCAGCCCCTCCACCAGCTAGGGATCAAAGGAGAAGTCGTCTCTCACAACTAACAGTGATAAGCTGTTAGGTCATCACCTGAGTGAAGCTTCATTTCGTTCCTGCTCAGGGAACCAACCCTTATGACGACGGGTTTTGCGCCCAAAGAACTGCATTCTTTGACTTCATGAAATAATAATGAAATAGAATAAATAATAATCAGCTTGTTTCTGAGGTTTCCAAAGTGCTGAAACTGACTATAATACCTTACTTGCTGCTCATAGAACAGTACTGTGGTTGTGGGTAAAAATATCCCCCCCTTCTTTTTCTACCTGTCAAGCATAGTCATAGAAGACTATACTCACCATGCTTCAGTGATCACCATGGTAACCTAGAGAACTGCGTGCTGTTACCCAAAATCAATCCTCTGACCAACTCAAGTAATTTACTTTGTTTCTTTTAAATAAACTGTTCCCCTGTCAATTAATTTCATTTATTTCCTGTATTTTGGAGATGAAAATGTAGCCAGCTAGAACACACAAATACAGCAAAGTTCATAAGTTCTATACTATCTACAGGATATTTATTAAACATTGAACATGCAGCATGCTTGCTAATAAAGAAGTCCTTGGCGCATTTATTTTTAAATCACTGTTAATGAATTTTCTTAATATTCCCCTTAATATTTAGCTCACATGTTGGATCACTTACATTATAGAGCTGCCAACTGTATTCACTGGTATGCTGTTACACTCCACTCACAAAAGTAGTAGCTTATGAGAAATAATGATGAAAGGAAGAGTAATAATACAAATAATCCTCTAATAAATAAACATTAACATTTAAAACATTAAAAACGCATTTCACAAGCTTGTTTTCTTAAATGAAATTAAATCGACAATGTAATTTCATCATGATTTCTGGTTGAAAAAGCTGCTACAAATGCATGAAACCTGTTTTCATGGATGGGAGAAGGTGAGCTGAATAAGTCATGCTATGGTTAGGCATATATTTTACAAGACCCCAATTTTTTTAAAGGATGTGTTGGATGGAGTCCAGTATAATATGATACATTATCAAGTGTCAGGAGAGCAATACAAGGAGAGTTCAAAAGAGTCTTATGTGAATAAAGTGCTTGAAAATGTTTTATACACAGAAGCATGGCCATACAACTTTATTTTATTGGCATGCAAATTTAAAACTTAACATATGGCTTTATATAGTAATTGTTTATTGTAATTGAACTTCTTTATATCACATTTCTCTCTCTCTCGCTCTCTCAACCCGACACACACCATTTGCACCGTCAGCAACTCTGAAATGTTTGTTAGTAATATTGCAACCATTATATATAGTAATTATTGGGTGTAATTTACCTTTATTACATTACAGACTCTCTCTCTCTCTCTCTCAACCCCCCCCCCCCCCTCTTCAGTCACATTCTTTGAGGCACATTGCCACAGGCTTCAGTGGCCTCCTTCTCACCAGAGATAAATCTAAAGCATTCAGGCACCAGTGGCTGAGCTCATGGTTTAAATGAGATCCGAAGCACCACTGGCTATCCCCAGTAGACAGCTGAGTCTCTGTTCTTCCTGCCTATAGCACTCATTCCAGGCTGAGTGACCTTTTTTATTCATGCAATCCCCACAGAGAGTTGGCACAGAATGTAAACTGTGAATATAAAGCTCTGCATACAGTTGATGACTGGAAAGCCAGTTACCAAGGTGTGGCGCTGTTGTGTAAAATATATAGTTAAAGTCAAAAGTTTAGACACAAGTTTGGATTTATTTCCGGCATTCTAGAAAAAATACTGCAGATTTAATAAATATAGAAATGACACCTATGGAGTTATGTAATTAAGTGACAACAACAACAGTCAGTTGTTTTAAGACACAAAGATTAGATGTTTTGGAATAGTTCTTGTAAGAACAATAATGCCAAGTACATTTGCAAAAACCCATCAAGCACCATGATGAAACTGGCTCTCATTAAGACCATCCCAGGAAGCAAGAACAAAACCTCCCCTGCTACAAAAGAGGAGTTCATTTAGTGTTACCAGCCTCAAAAATCACCAAATAATAAACACCACCAATCATTAAATAATAAACCAACAAATAATTAACCATTAGAGTCATTAGAGCATAAGTAGCAGACACATCTCAACATTAGCTCTTCAACTGAGAAAGGAATAAAAAGAAAATTCCATGGAATTAGAAGGTATGTCCAAATTTTTGATTAGTAGTGTATGTTTGGATGCTGTTCAAGATTCGTACACTAGAGGTCAGCACTATATAACAAGTCCATATACAGTATGCAGCACACTTGCAAATTTACATATTTACAGTTTACTATAATGATGAAAACCATAATTCACTGTGCAAAACAGTAAACCTTGTAAAAATTACAAATTGTTTTTTTAAATCAGGTAACAATTTAATTATACACAAAGGCCTACTGCTTTCACTTCATCTTAATCCATAAATTAAATGCCCACTGTGTTCAGTGCAGATCAACTAATTCTGGGTTCACATAAGTGTTCGTGTTAATTTAATTGTTTGGGATTTTTTTTTTTACACAATTAACCTAAAAAAATACCTTATGTAATTAAAATTTTTTGTTAGTTTAGGAGACCTTTTTTCTTGTAGAAGATTAAGATTTTTATTGTTTTTTTTGTGAAATTTTATTACTCTTAGTATTAAATTATTCTGCCCAGCCAAAAAAAAAAAAAAGTTACCACCTGGATTTAACTAATTAAGCCTTCCATTGAATAATTACTGCAGTGTTTAATAGGGTTTAGCTGGCAACAACTTAATTAACCTTAACTGATGCACAGAGTAGCTTCTCATTTCTTCCACAATATGTCAGAAACATATCCTGTGGTCGTGGCAAATATTTTACTCCTATTTCAGAAGGGTCAAAATGTGTCCTGCATCAAGAAAAGAAAACAACTAAAGAGACAGTTGAAAAATATAGGATGAAGTACTAAAAAACATATTAAAACCTGGAAAGATAGCTACAGTAAATAGGCATGGTGGGCGATCACTTGAAGGCTTAGTGAAATCAAATTGTAAAACAAAAACATCAGTAGAACTCATGGCTGTGTTTAATATTGAAAGTAAAAACATTTCAAAATGTAAAATGCAAAGAGAGCTCAAGGGATTGTGAAAAACTATGTAACTAAGAACTAAGAAAATGAACTAAGAAACTAAGAAATGGTAGACAGCATAAAGAATGGACTGTGGAGCATTGGAAAGAGGTTATGTGGTCTGTGCATATGAGTGATGGGTGCATGAAGGTAAGAAGATGAAGTGATGAGGATGAAGTGATGTGCCCATCATGCCTAGTGCCTACCATACAAGCATGTGGGGCAGGGTAATAATCTGGTGTTGCTTCTGTTGGTCAGGTCTAGCTTAAACAACATTGTGTCCAAAATATGAGATCAGGTGACTATCTATATATAACAAATGAACCACCTGGTACTATTTTATATTAATAGATTTTCTTCTCTGGTGGCACAAGCACATCCCTAAACCATAATGCCAGGATTCATTGGGCTTATGGAGCATGGGACATCATTTTCACACATTCAATGGCCACCATATAGGTAATGGAAGGTACGTAGGCTGGTATGGTTTGAACCCAAGTTCAAATCCAGTCACAAAAGCACTTTTAGCAAGAGGGAACATTTGATCATGTTACAACACGTAGTAACTGCTTCTACATCCAACTTGCGTCTAAACAGTCCACGCTGTTTTGTTTTTCAAGCCACAAAGCTGACTAGCTTCTAACCCAAGGTTTCTAACCATGATTAAAAGCACCAAGTAGGTTTGTGAAACAAATGATTGTGTACTCTATACAGTATAACACACTACATTTCTATTTTATGCTATTTGGATTTCAACCCCGCAACTCTGAAGTTTGTTGATATTCTAAATTGGAGTAAGTGGAAAGGTAAAGAGCAGCTTAGGAAATGTACACAACTGTCCACCACCTCTATTGGTTATTCTCCTCACCTTTTGAGTACATACTGGTGTACCAGTAAGAATTAAAAACTACTTTCACCCCTGTTGATTACATTAACTGTCGGTCACTAACTCTCGGTCACCAGCTCAGTGCAAATTCTGTCAGTTGGGGAAGGATATGTGTTAACAGAGCAAAACTATTTAAATAAACATAATCTGTTGATAAAAAATGGGATTTATAGAATGTTGCATTTTTTATCTGTATGCTTGATGCATGAGACAAATATTTATTTTCAACAAGTGTTTATGGACAGATTATTTCACTTATAGTTCACCATATAACATTTCCATTTCCATTGGGTCCAAAGTGTACATACACATACAAAATTCCATGGTCTATGTCAAAATTCCAATTTTCATATGGCTTAAGTTACCAGAACTAAAATTACAGCAACTTATTGTAAAAAGCTTGTGGAAGGCTACCCAAAAAGCTTGACCCATGTTAAGCAACTTCAAAGCAAGGGTATCAAATAATAAGTTCTACTGGGAATGTGATATGAGTAATAAAAGCTGAAATAAATCTTTCTCTGATATTTCATATTTTTATGACCAAGCATTATTTTAACTGACCTATGAAAGGAAATAATTACTAGGATTAAATGTCAGGAACTATGAAAAACTGAGTCTAAATGTAATTGGTTAAGGTGTATGTTTAAAAGTAAAAAAAAAAGCTCCACCACAAAATAAATAAAATTTAGGCGTGTAAGGCTGTAGGTTGATGGTTTGGGGATCTGAAGACCCGAATTTGAGTTCTACCGCCATTGGGGTGCCACTGCACGTAGTGCTGGTCTCAACCCTGCATAAAATGGGAGGGTTGCATCAGTACAGTAAGTTGTATGCGGATCGGATGGTCCGCTGTGGTGACCCCTTGACGGGAGCAGCTGAAAGAAAAGTATCCCTATTTAACCCACAATGTAATGGCTCCTAGTGATATTTTGGATTGAAGTTTCATATTGACCTATAAAGCACTAAATCTTTTTGTACCACAGTTTCCGAGTGTTTTAGGATCTGCCACGTCTATTTCTATCAAAGGATGCAGGCTGCTTGAAATAAACTTGTATTATGAAAACTATAGCAGGGGGTAGAGCTTTTTCTTACAAAGCCCCAAAGTTATGAAATTTTCTTCCAATTAATGTTCAGGAGCAGGCATGGGCCCTCTCTCCCCCTCTATTTTCCATGGGTCTAATTTTAACTATTCTTAGTCTGGCCCCAAGCCAATTTGCCTTATGTCCTACCAGGAGCACATGGCTCTAGACATCATAGCTCCCAGGTTGAGGTAGCTTTCGGGCATGCAAATCTATCTATCACAAGAAGGTGATAGTTCCAGGAGAGAAAAGTGGACTCCATAATAACTTAAACACCTCTCCTGTTATACTGAACTTTCAGCCCCCTAACACAGAGTATGACTGCAAATTAATCCCTGCTATACATTTTATATATATATATATATATATATATATATATATATATATATATATATATATATATATATATATATATATATATAAATATAAAATTTACGAGTCACACACGCACACTGAAAAAGTGCATGCATACTCCTTGTATGTCAATACCTTGCTCGTTCATCCAGTTAAAAATTTATTTTAAAAATTTGCTCGTCTTGCAAAACGCTCACAGACCAAGTTACTTGCAATCAAATGTTCCCATGCATTTGTATTTTTACATAATGTTTGTCTTTATAAAGGATGCTGCTATAGTCATAATCATGTATACAATTATTACCTAGCATTTAAGGAGGCTTATTTCCCACTGGAAATTTATTGCATACCACAATAGTTGTGGTATGCAATAAATTTCCCACTATTGCATACCACAATAGTTATGTATTTGTATTACAAATAATACAAATTATTTTGCCAGTAAAAATGGGGGTGAGTGCATTTGTAAATCCTGCCAATAACAGAAGTGTCAACAGTGTCCAAATAATTGCTTCATTATAATTTTAAATTCACAGTTCATTGTTTCATTCAGGAGTGTTATTGTCACGAGCCAGCTCGTTCCACCTAGCTCCTCACACACACACACACACACACACGCCTGCACACACACACACACAAACACGCGCTGCACCCCTACTGCTGCGTGCTGACTCTCTCACTCACACACACACATACACACATACGCTCCCATAGTCACTGTTTACCTAATCTTTTAACCTCTAATAAAAATTCCTTTAAGGGGATCTATGTCTGCTATTGGGTTCTTTCCTCCTCTGCCTTCTCCCATGTCAGTACACTGCGGCCATGGCGGACCCAATGGACACTTTTCATCCCAGACCAGGTCCTCGCACCAAGCTCCAATCCCGAACTAGTAATCGATCCGAAGCCGAGCTTCGCCAGACTGTCGCCCAGCAGGGAGCTCTCATTAATTCTCAACAGCAAAGTCTCCAACAGATGTTCCAAAATTTGGCACAGATGTCGATTCAGTTTCAACAGGTATGCTCAGTCCTTCCATCTACCCTCACACTCCCGGTTCAGCATGAACCTCGTCTACCAAATCCTCAACCCTACAATAGAGATCCTGGTACCTGCCGCTCGTTCTTATCACAGTGTTCTCTGCTGCTCGAGCTCCAGCCCTCTACCTTTCCTAAAGAATGTCCCAAGGTGGCGTACATAATCACCCTCCTTACTGAAAGAGCCCGTGAGTGGGTAATGGCCACCTGGGACCACTTTCAGCACCTTCACTGAAGGAAATGAGAAGAGTGTTCGACCGCTCCCTGATGGTTTGAGAGGCTGCCAGGCAGCTCTTGGAGAGCCGTCAGGGTACCCGATCTGCTTATGACTACGCTATTGAGTTCAGAACCCTAGAGGCCGCAACTCAGTGGGATACTTGGGCACTTTACGACACTTTCCTGAATGGGCTTTCTGAGCCGGTCAAGGACCAGTTTCTGAAGCTTCCTGAAGACTTGAATGGGTTGATGGACCTTGCACGGCGGGTGGATTCGCGCCTCCGACGTAGACACCGGGCCCCTAACCAGCCCCGTAATAGGGCAGGGACCTCTCCCACGCTGACCATGCCACCATGACACACCATTCCGGTTACCCTGAGGACCTCCGGGAACCACTCGGAATAGATTTCCTTCCTTGTAATGGATAAGGCTCAGTGCCAGCTTGTGCTTGGACGTCCATGGCTTGTTCGACACAATCCACACATAGACTAGAGAAACAATGCCATCCTTGGATGGAGTCCTCTCTGCCTGGCCTTTTGTCTGAAATCTGCTCTTTGCCCCACCACAGCCTCAGGCACCCCTGAGGAGTTTCCTGACCTCTCCATACTCCCACACAACTACATCGACCTCAAGGCCGTGTTCAGTAAGTCTTGGGCCATCTCTCTTCCTCCTCATCGTCCTTACGACTGCGCGATTGACCTCCTGCCTGGCACAGCTCCACCTCTGGGACGTCTCTTCTCACTTTCCCAAAATGAAAGGAAGGCCATGGACCAATACATTTCTGAGGATTTAGCCGCCAGCATCATCAGGCCATCCTCGTCCTCTGCTGGGGCAGGCTCCTTCTTTGTGGCCCAAAAAGATGGGACCCTACGCCCTTGTATTGATTATAGGGGCCTAAATGACATTACCATCAAAAACCAGTACCCTCTACCCCTGATGTCCACAGCCTTTGATCTCCTGCAGGGGGCCCAATTCTTCACAAAACTGGATCATCTGGTCAGAATTAGAGAAGGGGACGACACCCCATCAGGACATTACGAGTATCTGGTCATGCCGTTTGGATTAGCCAATGCTCCGGACGTGTTCCAAGCCCTAGTTAATGACGTCTTTAGGGACTTCGTAAATATCTCTGCTTTCGTGTCCCTCGATGATATCCTCATCTGCTCGAGAACCAGCTTTTCGTTAAAGCCAAAAAGTGTGAGTTCCACAGCGACACAGTCTCTTTCCTCGGCTTCATTGTCGCCCCATCCAGGATACAAATGGACCCAGCCAAGCTGAGAGCAGTCACTGACTGGCCTGCTCCAACAACACGCAAGAAGCTCCAGTGCTTCCTGGGGTTCGCTAATTTTTTTAGCCGATTCATTCGTGATTATAGTTTGGTAGCCGCCCCGCTCATCTCCCTGACTTCAGCCAAGGCCTCGTTCGTTTGGTCGGAGCAAGCGGCCAGGTCATTACTACAACTGAAGAGGCGGTTCACTTCGGCACCAGTCCTTTTTCAGCCGGACCCGTCCCTTCAGTTTGGGGTGGTCCTGTCCCAGAAATCACACAAAGACAACAAACTACATCCATGCTGTTTCCTCTCCCACCAACTTTCCCCCACTGAGAGGAACTACGGCATCTCACTAGGACCCCCATTCCTGGAATTGGATGCTACCATGGATCAAGTACGCCCATAACTCCTTACCCACATCAGCCACGGGCCTCTCCCCTTTTCAATGCTTCCTCGGTTATCAGCCTCTGCTGTTCCCATCTCAGGAGGTGGAGGTCCCTTCAGCTCAAGCATTCATTCGTCGGTGCCGAAGACCGTGGCTGAACGCACGATCTAGGATCCGCCGGGCAGTATCAGCCTTCAAACAACAGGCCAACCGGCGTCGCTCCAGGGCACCGTCATACCGCATGGGGCAAAAGGTGATGCTGTCCTCACACTATATTCCTCTTAAGATGACCTCGCGCAAACTGTCTCCCAGATTCATTGGCCTGTTCACCATCACCAGAATCATTAATCCCTGCACCATCAGACTTCATCTGCCCTCCACCATGCGTCGGATAAACCCTTCCTTTCATTTATCCCAGATAAAACCTCTGGCCTCATGCCCATTGAATCCACCCACACGCCCAGCTCCTCCTCCCCGACTTGTCGATGGCAGTGAGGGGTTCACTGTACACAAGCTTCTGAAGGCCAACGAGGCAGAGGTCTACAGTATCTGGTGGATTGGGAGGGTTATGGCCCAGAGGAGAGGAGCTGGATTCCTTCCAGATTCATCTTAGATCATTCCCTTATTGATGGCGCGTGTTGCGAGAATCCTTTCGGGAAGAAGGAAGTGCTTTCATCCAGAATGAGGAGTGAGAATCAGCGTCCTTTGCCAGGTAAGGGTCGATAACCAGAAGATCCAGCCGCGGGAGCAAACAAATCCAAAGTTTGTATCTTTAGGAAACACTTAATAACCCTATCTCACCTATGCGATTTGACTCATGGTGAAATGTGGTGTTAGGCACTGTGAGCCACCGCGATTGCCCGTCGACGTTCCCCTGACGTTCCGCGTTTAATTTTTTGTGCGGAAAGATGAAAACGTAATCACACCGCCAAAACTTGCGAATGAACCGCGTAGGTGAGATAGGGGTATAAGAAATGTGACACTGTAGGCTAATTTTCAGCCAACCTACTATACCAGACCTTTATACTGTAGGTTAGTTACAATGATGTACTAAATCTAAATGACATGCCAAATCAGTATATAACATCAAACATTAACCATTTATCACGCTTAAGAGCAATATATCTGCAAAGAGAAAAAATTTTCTGGAGAAACTATGATCTTTAATGAACCATTACTGAATATCCAAGTGTCTCATTTTAACTGGTATATCTATTATTTTCTAAACATGATTTATTTTTTTAGTAAAAGTAATCAGTTACATTACAGCATTACTTTCTGATAAAAGTAACTAGTTAGAGTACTTTTACATTGCAGAAAATAAAAACTCCTTTGTGATACCTCATGCATGTTGTTTTAGTCAAGACCTTTTATAATTATTCTACCATCATCACTCAGCGAAGTTTGGCCCATAATCTGTTAACTACTAATACCCCTATTGTATCTCACCCATGCGGTTTCGCGCGGTAGCTGTAAGTACGGTTCATCATGATTCACCACGAGGTTTGGCCCTGTGATTACGTTGATATCTTTCAAACCAAGTGAAACCGCATAGGTGAGATGGGGGTATAACAGCAGGAATAACATTGGGGGCGGGCCTGTAGGACGACTTTCACACACACACTAACAGACTGCTGTCTGGCACATGGATTATATAAATTGTCTGAATAACGGATTACATTATTGAAAATATAACTGAGTACTTAAATGGTGGACCTAACATGTTAGATCATCATCAAGAAAGTAATCCAAGTACTCTAACGCGTTACTTTGTAATGTGTTACACCCATTTCAAGTCTGGGTCTTAATTTTGAGATTCATTGCACATTTCTTCAGAGGTGGGCAAAGTACACAAATCCTGAATTTGAGTAAAAGCAGAGAATTCTTAGGGCAAATAGTACTCAAATGAAAGATATATGTTGCCCATTTATAAGTGCATTTGAATAAAAGTATCATCTTTCAGGAAGATATAGTGGAGTAAAAGTAAAAATAATCTTCTAATAAAACTACTCAAATAAAGTGCAGATATGTGAAATATGCACTTAAATACAATGACAAAGTAAATGTACATTTACTCTGTAATTATTTTAGTATTTTATGCTGCTAAGTATTTATACCCTCTGAAGATGGAGAGCATCTGTGAACAGCAGTTTTTAAATCTTGCCACAGATTCCCAATTGTATTACAATTTGGACTTTCACTGGCCCATTCTAACACATAAATGTGCTTAAATCTAAACCATTCCATTTGTAGCGTTGGCTTTATGTTTAGAGTCATTGTCCTGCTGGAATGTCTTCCAGTCTCAAGTCTTTTGCAGACTCTAACAGGTTTTCTTCTAAGATTACATTTTATTTGGCTCCATGTATCTTCCCATCAGCTTCCCTGCCAATGCTGATGAAAAGCATCCCCACAACATGATGCTCCCACCACCATGCACAGTGTTGCTTTCTGGCACACATAGTGTTTTGCATTTCAGCCAAAAAGTTTACTTTTGGTCTTGTCTGACTAGAGCACCTTCTTTCACATGTTTGCTATGTCCCCCACATGGCTTGTTGCACTGCAAACTGGACTTCTCATGGCTTTTTTTCAGTCATGGCTTTCTTCTTGCCAGATTTTTGGAGGGCACAACTAATAGATGTACTGTGTACAGATTTTCCCACCTGCCCTGTCGAACTTCGCAGCTGCTCCAAAGTTTCGATGGGCCTCTTGGCTGCGTCTCTGATTAATGCTCACCTTGCCTGCATGTCAGTTTAGGTGGACTGCTTGGTAGGTTTGAAGTTGTGCCATACTTTTTCCATTTTCAGATAATGGATTGAACAGTGCTTTGTGAGAAGTTTAAAGATTGGTATATGTTTTTTATAACCTAACCCTGCTTTAAACTTCTCCATAACTTTATCCCTGACCTGAATTATACACAGGTTGACTCCTTTTACTAATTAGATGACTTCTGAAGGCAATTGGTTTCACTGGATTTTAGTTAGGGGTATCAGCAAAAAGGGGCTAAATATAAATGCACACCACAGATTTATAAAAAAACTAAATAAAAAATCATTCATAATTTTTTTCTACCACTTCACAATTTTGTGCCACTTTGTGTTGCACATTTCTGACATAGCACACTCAATGTTTTTCACAGACGTCTTTTGAAAACCAGAAAACATCCATAAAAATGGCATATCAGTTTATAGCACTTGGGACCGACGGAGAGAGAGAGAGAAAGATAGGAATAAAGTGTCAGTCTGTCAGTCAGTCACATAAAATCCCAATGAAATACATTTACATCTGGTTATACCATGACAAAATGTGGAAAAGTTCAATGGGTTTAAATACTTGCAAGGCTTTTGGAGGTAGTGTATTGGTCTGGGAAGTTGTATAATGTAGCATTCATTCATTGTGGCCAATCAAACTGCTTATATCCTCCTGTCAATAATAATATATACAGTGGAACCTCAGATTGCGAGTAACATGGTTTGCGAGTGTTCCGCAAGACGAGCAAAGATTTTTAATAAATTTTGACTTGAAAAATGTCTTGGATTACGAGTACCGAGTACCATGCGCTTCTTGTTTTGACGCTGTTTGTCACATGATCACAACTGAGCCAATGGTTTTTCTCTCTCTCTTGCACTGCGGAATTTGGGTAATTGTCTCCCCGCTGGGTCGTAGTGCTTGTCTCTTACTGGTATAATGAACATCCGTGCACGCGTGTACTGTTTACTATAACACGTGTGTGCATGTAAAACATATTTTATTTTGTGTTTGTAAGCGTGTGTATACGGCGCGCGTGTACTGTTTATAACGTGTGAGCGCGTATAAAGCAAAAGCTAGTTTCATTAAAGATCCATTTTCTCTCTCCCTCTTATGTGTGCGCGCGTAATTTGACACCATGCCCCCCCCACACACACACTCTCACCTTTACGTCCCCCGCGGCTTCACACACACATACAGACACACACTCTCTGCTCTACACAGAAACTTTGCTCTGTCATGATTTTTTCAAAGGTAAAGTGCATGTTTATTTCTTTTTTTTTACTTTACAGCAGTGATTCCATTAGTATGCGCTCACACGAGTGACATTAGGGGTGTTCCTTGCTAATTTTTCCGATAAAACCCTCTGTGTTTCAGCATCTCCTATGTGTGTGCGTGCGCGTAATTTGACACCGACACACACACACACACACCCCGACACACACAGACGCTCTCTCATCTTTTCACCCCCTCCCCGGCTTCACAAACACACAGAAACTTGCGATTCTTTTCAAAGGTAAGGTGCTGGTTCATTTGTTTTGTTTTGTTTTGTTTACTTTACAGTGATTTTCTTAGTATGCTCACGCCAGTGTCAGAGAGATTTCTTTTTTTCCTGTTAAAACTGTGTTTCTGTTGTGTGTGTGTTTGTTGTAAAACTTAAAAAGTGATTCCTTTAGTATGCTCTCATGCCAGAGAGTTCTTTCCCGTTAAAACGGTGTGTTTGTGTGTGTCCGTTTGTTGTGCAGCTTAAAAAGTGATTCCGTTAGTATGTGCTCACGCCAGTCTCAGAGAGATTTCTTTTTTCCGTTAAAACGGTGTTTCCGCTGTGTGTGTGTGTGTGTGTGTGTGTGTTTGTTGTGAAACTTAAAAAGCGAGGTGGGAAGAGGGAGGAGGAGTGTTACTGTGTAAAACGAGGCGAGGGAAGACACACACACACACACACACACACACACACACACACACACACACACACACGCGGCGACTGCGTGCACCAACGGAAACACTTATCTGTCGGGATTTATTTGTACGTTTTTTTAAAGGTAAAGTGCAGATTTTTTTTTTTCATTTTATAGATTGTATTAATCATTTTTATGTATTTATTTTTTGGAGCTGTGGAACGAATAATTTGAGTTTTCATTTCTTATGAGAAAATGATGATTTGGTTTACGAGTGTTTTGGAACACAAGCCCACTTCCAGAATGAATCATGCTCGTAATCCAAGGTTCCACTGTATTTCTTATGGGAAAATTCAATTTGGTTTGAGTGTTCTGGAATATGAGCCTTCTCTGGAAACAAATTATGCTCGTAATATAAAGTAACACTGTATTACAATAATTTCTATTTTTTTTATATTTCTACTAAGCAACCAGGCTTAAATAACCTTTAGCAGCTCCACCAGTTTCATACTAATGCATTCATTTTGAACCTAGGCATAATGTGCGATCAAAGTAACTTAACAAAGACTGACCATAATTCACTGGACAAAAGAAAAAAGCAAACAAACAAACAAACAAACAAACAAACAAAAAACAATCAAAAGCATGGTTTCTGCTTACACTCTTGACTGTATACTTCTTCATACAGTAGTTAATACTCCCCTGTTAATCTCTTCTACTGAATATGGGCATGCTTTTGGCATATCACTATCTTCACCAGGCTTGCTCTGTTCAACAGAGCACACCATGTAAACGTTGAGTTAGAGATACACATGCAATGCTTTTATTCATTACAAATTACTGAGGATGATTTTATGTTTCTTTCAGGCAATAGTGGGAAGTGTGTCAAATTGGCAAGTGAGCGTGTTTAATGTCTCATTCAACTTCTCTTTGGCATATCTGATAGTATAAAACTGATATTATTACATTTTTATTCATTTTGGCTAGCTTTGCCCAGTTTATATGAAGTATCGTCTTTCAATGTCACTTACATAATTTAAGGTGGCATGTAGATAACACTGCTAATCGTGCTAATGCTGCCTGATGTAGCTTCGCACATGTTATCTCAGGGTGGCTAAGATAATGCCTTATGTATATTACAGATGTCCATGAATATTAGCTGTGGTGTAAATGTTCTAATGTATTTCACCCAGGTTTTGATAGTTATAGCTAGCTATTTGGTTTAGTTTTTTGTTAGCTTATGACACTGCTATTTATATGTTATTTGGCACAGACACTTTAGCTCAAAGGTGGCTAAAATTCTGCCTTATGTAGCTTACAGATTTTCGTGATATTCAGATTAAAAAATATGCATGGTCATTAGTGATTAGTGATGTAATATACATTTCTTTATTTTATTTTATCATCATGCTCATGTTTTTTTCTTTTCTTTTTTTTAAACAGTTGTGAAACTGAAAATGATCAGCCACTTGTTTGATAGATGATATATGTAACATTACCTCAAAGCAGCCAGCGCTTTTTCAGACGAATGCCGTGCTTTTGCCCTCAAAGTGTGCGTGGCTATATGCGTCACTCAACAGGGCCAATCAAAGCAATAGTTTACTATAAATACAAAGAGCATGCGGAACACACAGAAACAACTGTAATTCCCCCACATAGCCCCCAAATTCTCACTAAACCCAAACAAATGAGCAACACAGCATAGCTGTAACTTTAGCAAAACTGAATCATCAAAGATGTATGGACAGATCAATGTTTAAATCAAATGTTTATTATTCCTGTCCTATTAATCTCACTGTTTGAAACCAGTTTGTATCATATGTTGCAAAACCGCTGTGCTAAGTAAAGCAGCAATTTGAAACGCCCTCATGAGATTGAACCAGGTTGTTAGAGCAAACGTATTCGCAGCAGCCTGAGGTGAGGGCATGTAAAATACCTGAACTGAGAGTGTTATGCATTGTTATCAAATGCATGTACACAGTCATACGCAGTATGATATGCAGTAAATGCTAGTACAACTGCTGATGACCTAAAAAATACAGTTTGAAGCGTATCAAATAAGAGAAAAATTATAGAAATATTGAAATATAAAAAAAAATATATATATAAAACCTTTTAGCTGTAAAAATTTACAATATGCACAAATGACAAAATAAAATTTAATTGAAATGGAATTGGAATATAGAAAAGCATGTCATGAGCAGAATTGTGTGAAATCATGTGCAGAATAATCTGCAAAGTTCAAAATTTCAGGGAGTGCAAAATGTGCATTAATATGTACTGTGTAATGTGCAATGTGATAAGCAGTGAGGTTGTTATTGTGTAAAAAATCAGATCAAAGTGTTAAGTTCTGTGCTGTGTTTATTGAGAGTCCATATAGGAAAAAGCTTCTCCTCGGTCTCTCTGTGATGGCCTTCAGCGAGCTGAAGTATCATCCAACAGAGAGAACCGTCCAGTTTTGGGGTGGCATCAATTGCTGGGGAGGTCCTTCACTATCTTCCTGGCCTTGGACCAGCACCGCTTGCTGTAGACTAAGTGCAGGTCACATGCTTAGCTGATAGCACCACCCCAGGAAGCTTAGAGCACGATTGGAAACAGTTTTACCTGGAGTTTAATGCTATCTTTTAATCACCAGTGCCAGCTGCAGCTCCTGAGGATGTGCACGTAGAAGTGTTGAATTCCACTCTGGTGCAGGTCAGCTGGTCCCCAGTACACCAGACTCGGCTCAGGGGCCTTCTTCAAGGCTACAATGTAAGTGCCTGTCAGTAGACAAACATCATTTATCTATGACCAAGTAGCTTCTACTTATGAACTGACCCTTCTTTGATGCTTTTAAATTTAGTCCGTAAAAATTTAGTCCGCCTGCATGGGTTCTCAAGGGACATCGTCTCGGACAAGGGGCCCCAGTTCACCTCACGGTTCTGGAAGGCCTTCTGTCGTCTGATCAATTCCACCTGTAGTCTGGATACCACCTACAGACTAACGGTCAGACGGAACGGACCAACCAACAACTGGAGCGCTACCTGAGGTGCTTTGTCACTGATTGCCAGTAGCTTCCCGCTACCTCATTTGGGCAGAATTATCACATAACCTCCACGTCTCTTTTGCTACTAATCTAAGCCAATTTGAGGTATGCTACGGTTTCCAGCCTCCGATGTTTGACCATCAAGAACCGGAGGTTGAAGTACCGTCGGCCCAACAGTTGGCCTGCCGGTGTCGACGGCTCTGGAACCAAGCAAACAACGCCATCCAACACTCCAAAACACGTTACACCCTCCAACATCGCCGACACCCTCCGGGACGACTGTTCCAGATAGGTGACAAGGTATGGCTATCTACCAAGAACCTACATCTACGGACAGAATCACGGAAGCTCTCCCCCAGATTCATCGATCCATACGGCATCACCCTCCAGATAGTGTCTGGGTTAAAACTCCCAATACCGTCTCAACTGGCTTTCCCAACAGGAAAGCCAGTGGACCCAGTAGCAGCCCAATCACCTTTACAATACCACAGGGAGGCAAGAATTAGTTGCAATACTTGCATTTAAAATTGGGCAACACAAGAGGTTGCACATAGTTTAACCTTTATATTGTTGAATTTGTTTAAAATGGCATGTTATAAATTTGTTCAATTGTGAAAATGTATGTTTATAGTTTAGTTCATTTAGTTATCATTACACACCTACAGCATATTTCTTAATAATACAGGGACTTAAGTTTGTTATAATTTTATGTATTAGTACCTTTTAAATAGCAAGTAATAATTACCTTACTATGAAACAAACTTCATTCTCATTCTTCAGTATGGTAACTGTATGGTGTTCACTTTATGCAGTTTCTGAAAGCCCCCCTGTACTCAGAACTACAAACCCGCAGGATAACTCCATCACACTGATGTGGGCTCCACCACTTAAGGCCAATTGTGTTCTCACTGGATACATGCTGCAGTACCATATAAGTATACCAATATCCTTCTTTTCCATTTCCATCACACTTTTTAAGGGTTGGTAACCATTAGAGGTCTGTGGTTAATTACTATATTTGTACCAAAATGCATACATTTTGTCCTCACAGATCAAGCTTGAAATGTTTAATTGATGAAGACTGAAGTTGCATTATTTTACCAGTGCATGAATGAAAATTAGATTGTTTACTAATATGAAATAAATTAACAAACCTACAAAACAAAACTTTTAGAACAGCTTTAATGAGGGATAATTGCCTAAATGAAAATATGCACAAACAAAACTTTAAAAATGATCTGATTTGTTTCAGTCAATGATACACCGGTTGCTGGTGAAGTCTACAGAGTTAACATCAGTGGACCAGACACTACACAGTTGGTTCTACATGATCTAGAGACAGACGGCTACTACAAGTTCTATCTGAGTGCTTGTACACTTGTGGGCTGTGGACCAGCTATTAGTGAAGAGGACTCCACTACTTCAGGAGTGCATAAGTAAGACCATGCAGTGTTACGCGCAACTATTGGTCTAGGCTAGTCTCTGCAGAGAAGAAAAAAAAAACTATGCATATCATGATTTATGTTGCTGAGTGTGTTTAAATTTACACACAAAAAAGGAAAACTAATGAAAACATGGCTTGATCTACTTAAATTTTTTTGTATGGATCATTGTATCAACTTATTTATAATTTTTTTACAGCATTTAGAGAAGTCAAGAAGTCAAGTAGGCTTTTATTGTCATTCCAACCATATACAGTTAGTACACAGTCAAACGAAACAACGTTCCTCCAGGACCAGGGTGCTACATACATGCAACAACATAAAAAAGTTTAACCAGACACCTTTAACCAGAGCTGCTTATAAAAAAAACTTTTTGCTGGTGTCTCCAGCAAAAATGTCCTCCTTATACTATCGATTATGGCCAGTGAACTAATGCTTATTAAATTATGTATTTGCAGGTACAGCAGGTGTACATGACAGAATCCCAGCTACAAGTCGGTTCATCTGTATTATGTGTGCTGTGGCACTGTTCACTCTGGTGGCTCTGAACGACTGCTTTCTGACCAAGAACAAAAGAGGAATATATGCAGGTATGAATGTATTGATTTCTGAAGAAGTCTCCTCACTACATCACCTGTATTTTCAGTCAAACAACAACAACAAAAAATCAGCTTTGTAGTTTCCTTCACTTATGCTGCATCCCTAAGGCTCTTTCTTGCTGCTTTTATTTCAAGTTCACATAAAGACATGATACTGTGCACAAAACACTAAATATTTTAACATCTTTGGATTTTTCTTGGCTACCAAACTGTGACTTTTTTTCCTCATGAAACTAACGACTCTTTCTTTTTAATCATGTTTACTTGTGCTACATTAAGAATGTTTTGATAAAGACAACGACTCTGAAAAGCACTAATATTTTAAAATGTATAGCATTTAGAGCTTTTATTATTATTATTAGTAGTAGTAGTATTACAGTAGTAGTAGTAGTAGTAGTAGTAGTAGTAGTAGTAGTATTACAAATGCAGAGATATTACACTTAATATTTGAAGTACTTGAGTTCTTACCACATTCTAATCATTGCATAACTTTTGTTCAAAATGTGTGATACAACATTACTATGAAAGATGAAAGAGAAAAACCCTTAATCATTATTATGCATAGAGTAATCACAGTTATTTCTATCAAAATGTATCCTTTTTCTTCTCACAAAAGAAAGGTTGTTATCTATGGGGCCCTGCAGGCAAAGAATTCAAGGATGTTGATCTGGCCTTCCAATTCCACAGATCTCATTCTAAGTGAGCATGGAATGCACCAGAAAAACAAGTCCAATTCATGGAGGGTCCACAGTGCAACCCATACCACCCAAAGCATCCTCCGCTAACACTGTTTTTAATAATTTTGTTTAGGGCAGGCTGCCTTTTTCCATGCTTGGAACATCAGAAAAAGATATTCACAGATTACCCCATGAAGAGATCAAAGCCCACCTGCCCTGATGAGCGGTCAATAAACAGTCAGACAAACCAGATAATTAATCAGTGATCAAAAGTGATAAAAGTTCCCCTCAAACAAATTTCTCCAATTCTTCACTGGTAACATCAGAGTCAGACTATTTGTCTATTTTATAGTATTTCTCACCTAGTGGAGACAATTTATTTGAGTACTATGACATAGGTAGAGTTTTAAATAATTACCTTGGCTGCCTAGAAAGTGACTGACCTCTAGCTGGATGGAGGTCATATGTGGCATTACATCAGACAGGTGTTCCAGATAATTCAGTTCCCCTGCGCAAAAGGCACTTCAGTTCAAAAGGCATTTGTTGCCAGACATATTGTCAGATATATAGTGGAACCTTGGATTGTGAGCATAATTCATTCCGGAAGCATGCTTCTATATCAGGACACTCATAAATCAATAAATAGTAATAATAAAAACTCAGATTTTTCGTTCCACAACCCCAAAAAAGAAATACATAGAAATAATTAATACAAAATATAAAGTAAAAATAAAAGAAATTAACCTGCATTTTACCTTTGAAAATAATCCCAACAGAGCAGTTAAAAAAGAGTGAAAAACCATTGGCTCAGTTGTACAAGAAGCTTACAGTATGTGTGCTACATGATACTCCAAGATAAACCAAGACTTGCTTGTTTTTCAAGTCAACATTTATTAAAAACATTTGCTTGTCTTGCTGAACGCTCGCGACCGGGTTACTCGCAATACAGGGTTCTACTTTACTTTTATAATTAGAAGTGTAAATTAGAGATGCAAATGCCTAGTTCTTCAGTGGCTTCATCATGAAAAGGAGCTTCAGATCAAAATGCACAAGTTTGGTTTTTACCTCCTCTGAGTAGTAATGTGAGTGCAGCCCAACACACACTCGGGTTCCTTCTGAAGTGAAAAAATAAATAAATAAACAAAAACTTTGATTTAGTCCTATAAATTTTAGTCAATCAATCTCTGCTGCCATCTTGTGGTCATTCACCTTCATTCTCTACTTTATGGTTAAACCTACAGTAGGAAGGACACTGAAGTCTGTTGTAAAATACATTTTTGCCTTAAACAAGTAATCATTAATCAAATATCTCAAAACCTACATGTACGCAGTAGCTGAGTGTATGAAGACATCAACAGTATACGGATTTACCTCTATCCAGAATATCACAGAACAAATAATGGATACATGCTTGAAGCAATTAAGGGGAATTACATACCAGTATAGGGCAGTGTAAGACATATCTTCATGTATGTGTATTTATTTATTTACAGTATATGTGATGTGGATGTTAGAATTCATGTTAGAATGATTGTTATTTAACTGGTTTGAGGCTCAGGGTGTGGATGTGGATATTAAGGTCCAGAATCGTAAAATTTGACTGCAGTTTGCCTACACTGCATGTCTTTGGGCTATGGCAGAATCCCAGTAGAAAAGCATACCTAAAATGTTGAAAATAAAGGAATGGTTTGCTATTGATCCATTTCAGAATTATGTACATGTGCAATATACATTTTTATCTCAAACATTTCTGTTACAGAACCAGGAACGCTGCAGGGATGAGTTGGAAATAATTATTTATTTGTTATTATACAAATCAAAAGGCAAATATGTAAACAGAAACAGGCTTGAGGTCATAAACAAATCAAAGAAGATAAACGGGTAGAAGATAAAAATATTAGAAATGGAAGATATAGAAAGAACTTTGAATAACTATAGAAGAACTATAAACACCTAAGAGAGCGTATGTGTCTGAGTGTGTGTTCGCAAGTGCATATAAAGTTCAGCATACTAAGCTGAGGTGAGTTTATAAGAAAGAAAAAGCAGAAAAATCCTTCAATTACATTTTATGCAACAGCTCAAATCCGTAGCTTTATTTTCAAAATCTGTACATTTTTATAAATAAAAATTATATATTTTTGTTTCCACTGTACAATAAATATGTGACATTTTTAGAAAAGGTAGTTTATGGTTAATATTTTTTATTTGCAGGGAAAGAGAAGGAAGATGTGCAACCACACCAGGATATTAAATACATGAATAACAAGACTTCCTTGTCTCCTCAGTCCCCAGATGTTTGCAGACTATTATAAAAAGAAGGGGGGATTCCACACAGTGGTAAACATGGCCTTGTCCCAACGTTTTTGAGATGTGTTGCCATGAAATTTAAAATTAACTTATTTTTCACTTAAAATACATTTTCTCAGTTTAAGCATTTGATATATCACATCTATGTTGTATTCTGAATCAAATATTGAAATTTAAAACTTCCACATTATTGCATTCTGTTTTTATTCACAATTTGTAAAGTGTCCCAAATTTTTTGGAATCGGGTTTGTAAAAATTTCCATATTTATGCATATAAAAATGGAAACGTATGCACATAACATATGTGTCTATACTGTCTATACTGTAAATATATATTGTTTTTCTTTTTCTTTCGTTCCCCCAACTTCTCTTCGTTCTTTTTCTACTCTTTTAATTCTTAATCACATTCCTAATCCCATAATGTGTTATGGTGTTATCGTGTTGGGCTCTTGTTTGCACATTTGCATGTCCACTTTGTTGTCTTTTGCTGTCTTTGTATAATATTTATTTTGTAATTGTAATTACAATTGCAATTACATTGTATAATTGTAATTGTAATTACAATTACATAAGAAAATTGTGACAAAAACATGCAAGACTTTACTGTTTTTGTCACAATTCTTATGTGAAAAAAATTGTTAGTGTACACATTATCTGCATCTTATTACACTGTATTGCATGTAATTTCACTGAACATTTCTGTTCATTTCATTATGTGATGATTACTTTGGATTTACAGCAAGCACATGCAGTTTTTTTAAACTATCACAGTTTGTATTTTTACATGCATATACTGTACATGTTTAAGATATGATGGCGCTTTTTGCCATTCATTATGCTGTCTAACAAATTGAACCCAGTTTTACTGATTAGCCTCACTGATGAGTGGTTTTCTTGAGTTACTTTTGCATTGTATGTGTGGAAATGCTCTTATTTTCACTACTAAACGTAGACATGGTCTACCATTTTTTTATGATTTAATATAAGGTACAAATTTTATTAATTGCCACGTTTATCTTTAGAGCACAGCAAAATGATTTTTCTCATATTCCATTTAGGAAGCTGGTGTCAAATAGATGTGGTTTAGAGCCTTGTTCAAGAGGTCAACAATGGCATTGGTTGTGCTGCCCCCCCCAACCTTCTGATCAGTAACCCAGTAACCCACAGCCTTAACTGTTTGAGTCACCAGTGGCCATAACCAAATGTTTAAGTGATCTGAAAAAAAAAAAAAACTGATCACATTTATTCCTCAAACATGATGATTCACCAGGTTTTAATACTTCATTGGACAGTTAACCCAATTTTATGAGTTTCAGAAATCTTGGTCTTAGTTTTTTTTAGGCTTGTTACAGGACAATGAATTGATTAACATAATCTTTCATAAACACAGAGATGTCTTTTGACGTGGTTGAGAAGCTAAAAACCTCAGTTAGTATTAAATAACTTTTTAAAAACACATGTACTGTATTAATTACTGTAGTAATGGTTAAATGGAAGGTTCTTACCTATTTCCTTTGTTAAATCTGTGTAACAAAGGAAATTTGTCTAGAGTTGGCTAGCGGGGGTGACTTTCCACATTTCCTACTAAGTTGAATTTAGCATTTCCACATTGACTTTTGTTGGCAAACTGTATACAATTCGAAAGAATAAGTGCCATATCAATGAAGAGAACAAGAGATATCTCAGAGACCATGTGGGCTTTTATTATTTTATTAGGATCTTGATGAAAGAGTTAAGGCGAGGTGTCTCACCATATATTTACATCACATTTATTTCAAGGTACAGTGGACCCTTGGATTGCGAGCATATATGTTCCAGAATTAATTGATGTAACCTGCACTTTAACTTTAAAAAAGTTAAAATAAATCTCGACAGATAAGTCTTTCCGTTTATGCGCGTAGGTGCTGTGTGTGTGTGTGTGTGTGTGTGTGTGTGTGTGTGTGTGTGTGTGTGTGTGTGTGTGTGTGTGTGTGTGAAGCTAAAGTAAGAGGAGAGGAGGAATGAGCCCCTCTTCTCGTCTTACACAGTAACTCTTTTTTCTGGCTAATTTGAGTTTCTCACACACACACAAAAACAAACAAAAAATCTCTCTAATGACACTCAAGTGAATACACACTAACGGAATCACTGCTGTAAAGTACTGTAAAAATAAAACAAATTAACCTGCGCTTTTGAAAAGAATCGTACACGAGCACATGCTTTATGCATGGTCACACTGTCACAATAAACAGTACACACGTGCACGGATGTTGATTATACCAGTGAGAGACGCGCACTAAGACCCAGCAGGGGAGATGATTACCCACAATTTCGCAGCACAAGAGAGAGAGAAAAACCATTGCCTCAATTGTAATCACATGACGCTAAGCGTCAAAAAAAGAAGCGCATGCTAACATAATTTTCTGTATTCGTAAACCAAGATCTGCATTTTTTTCAAGTCAAAATTTATTTTAAATCTTTTCTCGTCTTTCGGAACACTCACAATCCAAGGTTCTACTGTATTGCTGTATAAAGCAAAACACAGTAACAGGTTATATACATATGTTTTCAAAGACAAGACTGACTTTAAAGAGATTCTTGCCCTGATAATATGGAAGTAAGTTTGATAATGTATGAAAGTGGTTGGTAAAGTAATTAATAACATTCTAAACTTCTTTTACTGATAAAGTTTCTTTTATGGAATTTTTTGAACAAGCATTATGAAATGTCAATATAGATAGTATTTACAAATAAAAAAAAGAGAATGTACAAATATTTTAAAAAATGTAGTTTCAATGATAAAAACTACCTACAATTTTGTACATAAAAACAAACATAGTTGAAAACGTAAAATAGAAGTAGGGATAAACTAGAAAACCAGAAAACATGGCAATCATGCATTAAAGATTACTTTTAATTACAATCTCGTGTCGACAGGAATAGTTGCTCCTGGAATGGCAATAATCTCTAGAAATTCTATACTCATTTAAGAAATGTTGCATTGCTTACTGCATGCATGCCTTATATACTAGATTAGAAAATACTGCCATGCAAGGATGAAAGTATGACTTCTGTCTTTACAACACATAAGTGAGGCGCTATGGCCACTTTGTTTTTTAAGTTTCCTGAACAAAACCATGAGTGTCTAAACCATCCAGTTATTGAAGATTTAAGCATACTACAACAAATTTTAATATAAAGATGAAACCAAGGTTGTCATACGATGTTAAGGTTGTGTGTTTGCAGTCTCTACCACACTTATAGTAGTGACCCTTTACACACACTCTGAAATGCTTAATATACTGTACATCAGATTGCGTCTCGTAATTGCACACAGCCTTTAAAAGAATAAACAGCATTCAGCCTGTAAAGTCCGTGTTTATCATTTGTTTGAAGCCAATGTATTCACCAATGAAAGATCCATCCTCACAGAACTCGCAAACCTCTTTCCCATAGTCGGCAGAGCTGCTCAGGTTGCTGTCCTCTTTAATTTCTCCTACGAGTGTAGGTTGATTGCCCTCAAGACAACTGCAAAAACAATGAAATGCAAAATGACTAACTGAAGAAAAGGATTTTCTATATGTCCAAAAAAAAAAAAAAAAGCAAGGTTAAATATAGTTGCAAGCAAGGATGGCGGGCCCAAGCACCCTGCGCCATCGCCACCCCGGGGACACCACACAACCTGTGTGTTATTTGAGTGTGTTAAGACCGCGAAAAAGCCATCGCCACCCGGGTGCACCGCACAACCTGCACACGTCACACACAATACAGGGCTGATGTCAGTTTGGGCCCTAATTATTTGTTGAGTGTGTTAGTGTGTTAGTGTGTGCGTGTGTGTGTGTGTGTGTGAGGGAGAGAGGTATGTGACGTGTGGATGTGGGTCTGTGTGTTAACATAATATATGTTATATATATAATAATAGATGTGTTTGTCATTGAATGTGATGTCAAGGAACGCATCACTGAATATAATGCCACTCAATATAATGCCACACAGAAAGTTATTAATAATTTTTTGGTATAAGTTTAAGACATTATCACGGCTGACCCTCTGCAATTTTGCCTCCTCAATGTCTTTAGATCACATCAGCCCTGGTGGCGATCGTATAAATTCCCTAGGAGGAGTTTATCAAAATCCATCGGGTGCATTTTTGCGAACGACCAAAAATAACCAGCCTCCTGTTGAGTTGAGCCCAGGACATGCAGCGCGAAAGTTGTTTGGCTGAATGAGCTCTAAGTTTGTATCGAGTTGTGTGTGCCTACTTGCAAGTGTGTATGAGATATCCAGCTAAATCCTGTGTGGGGGCCCCTGGGGACCCTGGGCCACGAGACTCTCAGGCAGATTCCAACCTGTCTGCCAAGTTTCATGAGATTTTGAGCATGTTAAGACCCCTGAAAAGTCCAAAAGGTTGGGGAAAAAATCCTTAGGAAAACAAGAGGGTCCTGCACACCTATAGTGCTTAATTAAAAGAGCAGGACAGGGTTAGGATAGAATCACCATTTACTGAAATTGCTAAATGCAAATAGTAGCATGACCTTATGAAGCTCTAAAATGAAACACCTTTTCTATCATATAAGTTATCAAATTAATTAACTGAGGATGAGGAACTGTAGTGCTTTACCAATGCCATAAAAGATATTTTGCTAACGGTTAATTGATGCTATTTCAATTACATTTTTTAGAAACATAGTGGTTGGCAGATATGCAAAGAGTAATAAAAGTGTGTACTCAAGTAAAAGTACTGTTACTTAAGTGAAATTTTACTAAAGTATAAGTAACATTACCAGTTTAAAAATCTACTCAAGTAAAAGTAAAAAGTAGCTCATTAAAAATTTACAGAGTTACTTTTTTTAAACAGCAGGGGTGGGATGGGGGATTCTAGTGTAGCTAAAAAAGATAAGGGGATATAAATTTCAAATTAGTTGTTTTTAATATAATTTAATTAATTTTCTCCCTTCCCCGTTGCATTATTTTTATTATTTTCTTATTCATATATTTTTTTAATCAGTAACAAATATGATTCAAAATGTAGCGAAGTACAATACTTCTAACTAAGTAAAAGTAAAATGACAGATTATAAGGACTACTTTGTTTGTAGAGGTACAAAGAAAAATACTCAATTACAGTAATGTGAGTAAATGTAATTGTTTACTTTCCACCTCTAGTGGTTGTGGTAACAATATAGACCCATATACAAAGGTCAAAGCTCACTGTGAAACCTAAAAAAAGTATCCTTTTGGCATACTGTATATTAAAGCTTCACATTAGCATCCAGCCACAGCAAGAAGTATCATTTACCTGTATTCAAATGAAGTCTCATTATTCATGCCGTTAAAATGATCCAGATGTGGTTGCATGTCTTCCTTCTCTTTCACTGCAATTAAAAAAATAACTATAAACTACTTTTTACTTAAAATTGTCACATGTTTATTTTACAGTTTATTTTACAGTCACATGTTTATTTTACAGTTTAGTTTGTTTTATCTTCTTTGTGTCCAGGGCTATGGTTTTAAATTTAGCTTCTACTGTAGTCTGTGTGCATGGAGTATTCATTTTCTCCCTCCTTGGTGGGTTTCTGGGTATTCCAGTTTTCTGTCATAGTCCAAAGATATGCAGTGTAGGCTTAATGACTGTGTGTGTGTGTGTGTGTGTGCGTGCGTGTGTGCGTGCGTGCGTGCGTGCGTGCGTGCGTGCGTGCGTGCTAAAATATAATACCTAACAACCTTTTGTCAAACTGTTTTTTGACAGTTTTTTATTTGAAAAAAGTTATGCTTGTTGAAAAAGTAAGTTGAAAAACTAACAAGTTCAACAGTCCCCAGTCATTCAAAGTGATCCACGTTTTTTAACCACACTGATGAAACGTTTCACTGTTCTCCTGTTGGTAATAAATAAATCTCCCTGTCTTAATAGTTAAACACAAACATTGAAATGTATCAATGTATCCCCTCACCAAGCATAACTTTTTTCAAATAAAAACACACTGAACAAATCCTTACAATGAATAATTAAATAAATACATATATAAATGAAATAAAGAAATAAATTAAATAAATGAATGAAATAAATGAATGGAACGATGTCTAATGCATAAGCATTGTTACCCCCCCCCCCTCCTTTAACATTCCTCTAGGCCATAAAACATCCTAAAGGTCATCTAAAAGGTCATAAAAAGGTCATAAAAGGGGCAATAAAACTGTCAAAAAACGTTTTGATGAAAGGTTGTTAGGTTTTTTTTTTTTTTTGTGCTTGTGCCCTGTCATGGGTTGGGATGCCATCGAGGGTGTACCTTGACCTGTACCCTGAGTTCCTGGAGAGGGATTCAGGCACCCTATGACCAGAGGCATTGCTTGTCAACAGGGAATGCAGCCACCTGCTTGGATCCCCAGGCCAGTAGAAACCCCCAAGGGCTGAACCCTGGAAAATTTTTGCCTATTGCCCTAAACGACTCTAGAGTCGCCTCTGCCCACAACCCTACAGAAGAAGGATCAGTCAGGATTTAGGTCTCATCATAGCACAGAGTGTTGTAAAAATGGTTATAACTAGTAAATGACCTACTACTGTTTTTTTGATCAGTGTTCAGTGACTGCTTGCTTGTGCTGCGTGAACTTGTTGCAGCTTTTGATGCCACTGATCATATTATTCTCCTTTTATATTAGAACATTTTGGAGAGAACTCTGGCTCAGGTATTATTTGATTGATTATTTTCAGTCTGTGGGGGTAAATGGTGATATTCTATCCATAAGCACATTTTGGTGTTCCACATGGTTCTGTTGATTATGGGTCATTACTTACATTACTGTTTTCTTCTTTAATAATCATACTACCTTGGGACGAAATTATTTTTATTAATGCTATTAGGTTTGACTCTGGTTGACTTTGGGTGATCTTAGTGATTATTATGATTATTATGATTATTGATTCCAGGTTCTTGTTTGAGCATGTGCAGGAGCTATTTTGATGGCATCAGCCAACTGCATTCTGCCAGATACATTAATGTTGGTTTTGTCTATTCAAATTAAAT
>JAAGKR010000059.1:147660-178577 GCA_011419295.1 Clarias macrocephalus
ATCCAAATCGTGAGTACTGTTTCAAGTCCTGAGAGCAAGCGGGGTCATCCACGTTAATCAGTCCGTTAATGATAGAAGTACCAGAGGGCGTAGGCGAGAGAAAAATCCGGAAAACAGGCAGGGTCGAAAACACAGGCTAGGATACACAATGATTCTTTTACACAGAGAAACGCGAGGCACACGAGTAAGATACTGCGGCACTGAGTGGAACTCTTAGTGTGCTTATAAGCTGGAGAGATAATTGGCTGATCAGGTTCAGGTGTGCCAGAATGACAGGTGTGTGCGTGGGGAAAAAGATCAGGAGTGGAGTCTCAGTCTCTGGAAGTGCTTGGTTGATCAGGCTGACTCGTGACAATTATTTGATTGATTATTTTCAGTCTGTGGGGGTAAATGGTGATATTCTATCCATAAGCACATTTTGGTGTTCCACATGGTTCTGTTGATTATGGGTCATTACTTACATTACTGTTTTCTTCTTTAATAATCATACTACCTTGGGACGAAATTATTTTTTATTAATGCTATTAGGTTTGACTCTGGTTGACTTTGGGTGATCTTGGTGATTATTATGATTATTATGATTATTGATTCCAGGTTCTTGTTTGAGCATGTGCAGGAGCTATTTTGATGGCATCAGCCAACTGCATTCTGCCAGATACATTAATGTTGGTTTTGTCTATTCAAATTAAATGAAACTGATTTAACCAGCTTCCATCACATTACACAATGTATCTTACCATAATGCTTTGTGACCAAACCACATACGTATATCTCTAATTTACAATTTGTCAGGAGAGCAGATCCAGGTGATTCTGGGATCTTAATATCCATATCGACACCCTACCATTTATTACCCTGAGCCTCAAATCAATTAACAATCATTTGAATGCTAACATTCACATCACATATACTGTAAATACATACACATACATGAGGCTGACCAATGAAATGGTTTTCTCCACTATGAATACAATGTACTGGTATGTAATATGTAATGCCCCTTAATTGCTTCAAGCAGGTATCCATCATTTATTCTGTGATATTCTGGATAGAGGCAATATATAGTAGGTCCTATACTATATAGTTATAGACCCAAGTCCTACACATATCCAAATATCCAAAATATTACAGCAGAGGGACTGGTGATCCTTGGTACAAGATGTTACTATATGAACTCTTGCAGCATATACCAATTAGCCTTAACATTAAAACAAGACCCTTCATGGATTGGACTTGTTTTTCTGGTGCATTTCATGTGCACTCACTTGGAATGAGATCTGGGGAATTTGCATCCTTGAACTCTTTGTCTGCAAGGCCCCACCTGTGGCAACCTTTCTTTTGTGGCCAGCACTAACTTTTTTCAGTAAATCTTTGCTACATTGGTTGTTCTGTGGGTTCAGACCTAGCCTTTGATCCCCACAGGTATAGATGAGCCATACCCATGATTCATGAACAAACCAACGATTTGCAAATAAACAATGCATTCTGATAGAGATAACCTTGATTAGTCTATCTATAATAATAATTGAGGGTTCTTTTCTTCCCTTTCATAGAAATGCTGTATCCTATTCAGTGTTGGGTGTAACACGTTACAAAGTAATGCATTAGAGTACGCGGGTTACTTTTTTAATATAACGAGAAATCTAACGCCATTCAAGTACTCAGTTACTTAGTTACTTTTCAGAAATGCAATCCATTATTCAGACAATTTATGGGATGGATGCAGCATAAGCAAAAGGAAACTACATTTTTTTTTTCCTAGTTTGATTAACACTACAGGTGTTGTAGTGAAGAGAGTATGTTAGAAATCAACACATTCATACCTGCATATATTCCACTTTTGTTCTTGGTCACAAAGCAGACAATTAGAGCCACGAGAGTGAGCAGTGCCACAGCACACGTTATTCCGATGAACCAGCTAGTAGATGAGATTCTGTCATGCACAGCTGCTGTGCCTGCAAATACATAATTTAATAAGCATTAGTTCACAGGCCACCAAGTGTGTATGTGCGTGTGTGTTTTAATGCTTTAAGCTCATGGACAACCTTAATGCTGGACAACTCTTAAGCATGTTATGAAGTTCATATCCATGCATGTCTATTTATTTAATGGTCATAATTTCCTTGTGAATGAAATGAGGTAACAAAAAATGGTGTGACATGAAAACAGAGGAGAAATATCTATACTGTAGAGCCTACTGTTAGCCTACACTTCATGTCCTCCAAGCCTACTCTAGGAAACCCACCAATGTGCTAACCAGCTAGCAATGCAGAGTGCTAACCACTACACCTGCCTATAAAGAAAAACTGCCAATGGCCATCATGCACAATAGTAAATCAATTTATAACGCAGCTTTCATTCTCTGAAAAAAAAAGTTAATTACTCTTTTATGATATGACATAAATTATGCTTTCTTTCTCTTGCTTCCATGGTGTTTATCTACTCTACAGAGAGTAGTCTAGACCAATAGAGTAGTTGCGTGTGATGGAGTTATCCTGCGGGTTTGTAGCTCTGAGTACAGGGGGGCTTTCAGGAACTGCATAAAGTGAACACCATACAGTTACCATCATTTTTAAAAAAGAATGAGAATGCAGTTACTTATAAGTTTGTTTTATAGTAAGGTAATTATTACTTACTTGTTAAAAGATACTGAACATATACATAAAAGTATAACAAATGTATGTCACAGTATTATTAAGAAATATACTGTAGATTTGTAATGATAACTAAATGAACTAAACTATACACATACATTTTCTCAGTCGACAAATTTATAACATGCCATTTTAAACAAAGCAACAAAATAAAAATGTAATTATTTGCAACCTGTTGTGTTGCCCAATTTAAAATGCAAGTCATGCAACTAATTCTTGCCTCCCTCTGATGTTGTGAAGGTGATTGGGCTGCTACTGGGTCCACTGCCTTTTCTGTTAAAGGCATTAACCTTGAGACGGTATTGGGAGAAAGGTTTTAACCCAGACACTATGGTATGACTCTGATTCCCTGTTAGGGTCAGAAACTGCTTCTCAGCAGGAACTTCTGTGGAAGTTAAAAGGCTTTGTGTTCTCCAACAGTGCAGCTGAAAAAGAGTCACATAGAAGAAAATAGAAAAAAAAAAGGTAAGTAAAAATGGAAATGAGAAAAAGGTCAGGTAATCTGAAACATACTGTACACTAATGTTAAACAAACAATTGCATAGTAATATTTCATTCGACTGCCTTTAGCTTTGACTGTGCCATGCAATGTAGTGACAATTTAGGAAATTAAATTGGAAAATAGGAAATTGCAGGCTTTAATTTTTTTATAGCCTCACTGACACATTTAACTGTATTTAATTCAATGTATTTGTTTGTTTATTTATTTTTATGGCCACAAACCTGTTTATAGATTTTTTTTTAATCATCAAAGAAGGGTCAGTTCATAAGTAGAAGCTACTTGCTCATAGATAAATGATGTTTGTCTACTGACAGGCACTTACATTGTAGCCTTGAAGAAGGCCCCTGAGCTGAGCCTGATGTACCGGGGACCAGCTGACCTGCACCAGTGTGGAATTCAACACTTCTACGTGCACATTCTCAGGAGCTGCAGCGGGCACTGGTGAAAAAAAAGATAATACTCGTAAAACTATCACTACAATCAAGGATGATTGGTCAGAGTTGAATACCTACAGGTACATTAATTTGCTACAACTAACCATTATTGAGAAGAATTGGTAACATCCAACATAACTAAGCAGCTTACAACACATAACTGTTTTTTTTTTTATTACACTTTTTGTGTTCTAAGATTTTTCATATGAATGGTCAGTCAAATTATATTATGAAGGAATGCCCGATATGGTATCAGTAAGCATAAGCCAGTCCAACTGCATTATTTGGTTTTGAAATAATCAGTAACTAAGTGGAATTATTCAGCTACAATTTATAAAGACCCAGCTACTTCATCATCCTAGCCTTGTGTTCCACCGGGCTTAATGTTATGGATCCACTACCAGTGCACTACACAATTAAGAACATAGCAGTACTTTACTCACAGTCTTCGCCAGAATATCCAATCACCACAATGGGTTCCACTGCCGATCCATGATTATTGTGGGCCTGGATCTTAACCTCATATGGAACAAATGTTTGGATGCCTTTTACAACAAAGGAATTCCTTGTCACCATCGTCTCTGTCCAAATTTCCTCTACACCCATCTGCCTATAGCTAATCTTGTACACCAGACCAGGGCCATTGTACTCGATTGGCATCAAAGGCTAAAATACAAAGATAGTGAAAAAAGCAGTTTAAAAAATTCATTTCCGTGGAGCACATTCTTTTCATAATTTATTATTATTCTTTTTAATATACTATCAATCAAGGAAAATGTACAGGAAAGTTACAAATAATAAAGGTAAGGTTTAATACGGTTGCAAGCTACGATGAGCGGGCACCTGCGTTAATGCTGCCAGGGTGCACCTCACAACTGGTGTGCTTTTTGAGCATAGTAAGACCTCCAAAAAGACAATGAACTGAACCGTTTCATATATGAAAAATCCTTTAGCAATTTTTCATCCTCAATGTTTTGAGATCAGATGGGCTGGTGGCGATCGTAATGGCACAGATGCTTGGGCTGGTCATTATTTGTGTAGGATGGGTAATGTGTGTGAAATGTGTGTGTGTAGGATGTGCCTTCACACATGGTGAGGACATCATGGCCATGTCGTCATTGTGATTGGCCATCAAAAAATCTTTAGAAAAATAATAGGGTCCTATGACATCTGCACTATAAGACATCAACTCTATAATAACAAGACTATGACATCACAGGACTGATATCATAGTGTTTGGGCTCTAATAATCTTTAGAAGAACAAGAGGGCCCTTCACACGCTATGACATCAGTCCTATCAGACATCGTTACTTTCATAGCAATGACAATAATAGCCATGATGATCAATAATAATCATTGTCGATCAATAAGGATAAAAAATCCTTCCCAACAGTGTTTGACTGATGGTACTTTGGGAAGTAGCTCTGGATAAGAGTGTCTTCCAAATGTACATCACTCACTCACTCATCGTCTATACTGCTTTATCCTGTATTCAGTTTCAGTTTGTTACCTCCCAGGTAATGTTCATCTGATGAGGTGAATGACCCTCAATCTTTATGGATTCTGGATTCCTATCTGGCGCTGTTAAGGGGGAAAGCTGTGTTAATATTGTAAATCACTATACATAATATAATTTTATCAAGTCTGCTTGGGATGGTTGTAAGCATTTTTTAAAAAGCCTGATCATTCACAGTCCTTAGTCATTTAGTCCCCTCCATGTACAGTATAAACATTCCTGAAATTCTTAAAAATATTAAAAAGGTCAAGGTAGTAAAGGATTTGTGGACATATCCATGTGCCAATGGATAAAGAAACATTAAATTTGCAAAAGAAAAAGACATTCCCTTATTAAAAGGTATTTACCAGCAGGAGGAGTTTTGTATCTCTCAGAGGGACTGCTGGGATGACCTCTGCCAATGGCATTGACAGTGCTGACTCTGAACTGGTAGTTAATATGTCCATATAATGAGAGAGGAGCAGAGTTATTGTGGCCTGATACTCTCAGCAGTGGTCTCCAGTTGCCTGGTTCCCAGTCATTCTCCTCAAATTCGATGATATACTCTGTTCAGTAAGTAGTCATTAATTACATTAAATTATTATACACTAAAGAGTAGCTCGAATTTGCACGTCTTTTTAGATTTGCATGAATAAAGTGTAAGCGGTCAACATGTACAGTACCTGTTATGCTGCTGTTATAGTCTTTGGTAGGCACCCAATGTAACTTCACACTACGATCTCTCAGATCTGATAATGTTAAGTCTACTGGAGGGTCAGGGACATCTAAAATAAATTTAAACGTTGAAATTGCAATATCTTGAAAAAAAAATCTAGTTAATTTATTAAGAACATAAACCAAAAATATTATCACGACTTATGGTTATCAGCTAATATGTGTACAAATGCTTCTGCTTTCATTCAATTATATTAAGACTTGAATGAATGAATTACGCTAATAATTTACACACAGTTTAACAGTAATTTACATTTTCTCTTTCAAACTTTGAAAGAGAAAATGTAAATTACTGTTAAACTGTGTGTTTGCATCAACCTTTTGTGGATGTATCATCATTAACATTAAAACAAAGCTGTACTTTTCATTTATATTTTATTCATTAATTTCATAAAAGGCAAAAAAAAAAATTGGCCATGAATGAAAAAACATAAATGGTTTAATTATAAATGTTAAAAATGAAAGATACCTAGAACAGTTATATATGCAGATGCTGTATCTTCGTAGAGAGATGTTCTAGCAATACACGTGTACAGCCCGCTATCGCTGTGGCTCACATTGTTGATCTGCAATGTTCCCTCATCAATGTAGAATCTGTGGAAATCACAAAGCATTCTTTAGTACTGTCAAATAATAGTATTGGAAATACTCAGCCTGATGTCCTTATACCAACTTAATATTCTTCAAAAAGATAAATTTTCAGTCATGTTTTGCTTAATAATATGTATACTCTACATGATAGTAATTTTGACTTGGTTTTAAACAAACTTTTCATTTTTATATACACTGTCTGGCAAAAAAAAATGTCACACATTTTAAGATTTCATTCAATCACCTTTAGCTTTGATTATACCTCATGACAAGTTCATGTGTGAATGTGATTCCTTATGCTACCACAACCACCATTGCTTGCGGTGGACACATGACATTGTTGAGCCTAGATCTGACCAACTGATGCAATCCCAGAGCATAACGCTACCTCTAAAGGCTTTTACAAGGGGCACTAATCAGACAGTATGCATGACAATATGCATCACTCTAGAATAGGGTCAGTCTGGACTCATCAGGCCACATGAACTTATTCCATTGTTCCAAAGTCCAATTTTTATGCTCCCAGCACTGAAGCTTTTGTGCTGATTAGTCTCACTAACAAGTGGTTTTCTTATGTTTGGTCTCAATCCTACTTTCATAACATTGTGTGTGTATAAAAATGCTCTTTCATTAAAAGTTTAACATAGCGTTTTTTTTTTTATTAAACATTTGATCTCCATTAATGATTCCCAATCACATTTCTTCTACAGAGTTGAACGTTCAGCTTCATCCCTCCAGGTTTTGATAATGTGTTAAAGTGTTTTTTACAGTTTTCACAGTTCCAGTAATTTAAAGCCTCTTTAGCTGTTTTCTTTGCTTGATGCTCAAAATGTTTTTACCTTTCTGGAATGTTGTTTTTCTTTTTGGTTAGCAATGCATTTACAGACGTTTATAGACTAGGGGCAATGATACTTCAACCATTATGCTAGTTGACGTACAGTGTTTATCTAACAAATTCCAGTCAAGATTTGCTTTGCTGCCCACCTTGAAGCCTCATCGTGGTTAGAATATATCTCTTTTCCATCCTTCTGCCAGAGAATTTTCAACGCATCAGTGAGTGACTGATCATACCATGCCTTACACAGAAGCTCTGCCATGCTTCCCCTTTTGATCTTCATTTCTTGAGGGGGGGTCACAATTTTGATTGGTTCTAGCATAAAGAAATGCACAAATTTCATTGACCATAATCTCATGACATATACCAAACTAGTTAAGTTCAAGACCACTGCTAACCATTTATATGAAGATTTGCTATAATGCTGGAGTTGCCCTTGGAGTTTTTAACAAAACAAATATATTTCCCTGTGTCTCCCATCTCAGTTGTGTGAATCTGTAAGGAGCCGTTTTTATGAACGAAGAATCGCTCGCCTACCACAGGACCTTCAAGGCCTTCTTTTCTCCTATATAATTATAAACAAAGTGCTCATTAAAACAGAATTAACTAACACACATAGTATCTGCATGATGCAATAATTAGACACACATAATCAGGTCATTTGGAAACATTAATCAACCTACATGTCTTTGGACTGAGGGAATAAACCACTTAACACATGGAGAACATGCAAAATATCATGCACACAGACTAGAGGCAAGATTCAAACTTCCATCACTGGAAGTGCAAAGCTACTAACCTACTGCACCACTCAGCAATGTGTGCATGAAAACTGAATCTTAAAATAATTTAGCAATGACCTATGTACTGACATCTTTATTTGTGAATCACCCAGGAAATATTAATACTTTTAAGCAATAGTCATATGAAGAAATACAATAATAAATTAGCATTTCCAAAACATAATGGAACTGACCAGTGTGTAACAGAAGATGGAGAACTAAACACTTTGCAGTCCATGATAACACTCTTCCCACACACAGCACCATAATTTATTGAATTCTGTGTCAGGATCAAAGGAGGATGATCTAAAAAGAAACAACATAACTTGGTCATTTCTCTCTCTGTCTCTCTCTCTCTCTCTTTCTCTTTCTCACCCACACACAAACACACACACACACTTTCATGTTAGTGAGAATGAGACATTGTTCAAAATTTGTATTACCTATACTAGTTAACCTGGCTAAATTAATTCGGGCACAGAAGATGCTGGTCTTATTTTAAAAAGTCTTTACTCAAGTACATACAAAATCACTGGTTTCTGGCTTCCCCATTCAAACCTTCCATCTTTTCTAGCACGTCCTTTCACAGTGAAATCAAGTACAGGATCCGTAAAATGTCTCTTATTAGTCAACATTTTTCACATGCTGTGACAAGGAGCACTACCACAGCTATACACTAGATAACCCCATAGCAATAACGATTTCAATTCTTTAGAATAATTTTTTTTTTTCATTTTAATTATTAACAAAAATAATTTAAAATTAAACTTTTTTATTGATAATTTTTAGAATTAACTCTTGGATCCACTGTAATTACATCACTGTAAATATCCAACACATTTGATGTTATATATCAAATATTATAATACTACTTTTCAATATTAATGAATGAAATACAAATAATAACCTTTGCATTTTTTTTATTCCTTCCTGTACTTGATTGCTTTATTGTTACATGGTCTTTTAACAACAATATGCATCGCTCTGGAATAGGGTCAGTCTGGACACATGATCTTATTCCATTGCTCCAAAGTTGAATTTATTTGACACTGGATCTAAAAGAATTCTTTGCATTTTAGGTTCTTGACAAATAAAAAGATTTTACTGGTTGGGTAAATAATAAGTTTGGAAAAACTTTCTTGGGCTGGTTTATGGGAAGCTGTATACAGAGGGAGTTAGAGAATTATAATTCAGTTCTACAGTAAACTAGTGTAATACAGATTACCATCACTTACTCATGACCAAAATGTTGGTGTTACTCAGTAAAGTGCCATGTATGTTGGAGACTTCACACTGATACACTGCACTGTTTTTTTTTTTTGCTTTGTAAAAGATTAGCCTGTTGCCTCGCAGTATGATATTAGATGACTTGAATTCTGAAAAAGGAAAAAAAAAATTCAGTGAAGTTAATTTGTGAAGTGGTTAGCATAAACAAATTTAATACATTTTAATATTCAAGAACTATATGTCAATAAAAATGACATTACAGTTTATAATGAGATTTCCTTCAAAATGTCAGTATGGCTAAAAAGGGGCTATCACACTGGTTATATACAATCAGGATTGTGAGATAGATAACATTTTGTTATGGGAGTGACAGTATTTGTCTCAAAAGAAAATGTCTTTTTTTTGTGTGTGTGTGTGTGTGTGTGTGTGTGTGTATTGTGTTACCTTGGAAAACTTGGAGAGGTTTACCATTCCTCATCCAAGTGATTGTGGGTGTTGGCTTTCCTGAAGCAAGGAATCGTATCATTATATTTGATCCAATTGCCGCCACTTTATATTTTATTGGCTCTTGCACCCAGCGTGGAGGCTCTAGGGAAAAAACACAGGACAGTGATTATGAAAATTTCCAAAATAAAGCAATACTTTCCTGTCTGTGTAGTTTCATAAACTTGTTTGAAAACTGTGGTAATTCAATAAACTATACTAGAAACAGCAGGTAATAAAACGACATGAGACTGATAAATTAAATCATCTGCAAGGCTGAACACATAATCAGACACAAACTTGACAGGTTGAAGACAGTGAGAGACAACAGATCACTGAACTCCTGTCAATCATGGAAAATCCATCCTAACTACTACATAACCCCTTACAGAGGCAGCAGACTGACTGCATGTAATAAAATAATTGTTTAATAAAGACACAATAAATATAATATGTCTGTCTATCTATCTGTCTATCTATCTGTCTATCTATCTGTCTATCTATCTGTCTATCTATCCATCTATCCATCCATCCATCCATCCATCCATCCATCCATCCATCCATCCATCCATCCATCCATCCACATACAGTATGTCACAAAGGTGAGTACACCCCTCACATATCTGCAAATATTTAGTTATATCATTTCATAGGACAACTCTTACTGCATAAATGACTCTTTGACACAATGAAAAGTGGTCAGTGTAAAGTTTGTATAACAGTGTAAATGTATTGTCCCCTCAAAATAACTAAAAAATACAGCCAATATAGCTGAACCACTGGCAACAAAAGTGAGTACACACCTAAGTGAAAATGTATAAATTGAGCACATTTAGTCATTTTCCTTCTCCTTTGTCATGTGCCTCATTAGTGTTACACTGTCTCAGGTGTCACCACATAGCAGGTGAGTTAAATTTGGTATAAAAACTCGCCATAATCGGCCAAAGAAGCTGAGTGCACGTTCTCAGCGTCAGATCCAAAGATTGGCTTTGTAAAACAGACGGATGAGTGCGTCCACCATTGTTGCAGAGATTGAAGGGATGGGCGGTTAGCCTGTCAGTGCTCAGACCGTACACCGCACACTGCATCAAATTGCTCTGCATGGTTGTCGTCCAAGAAGGAAGCCTCTTCTAAAGATGATGCACAAGAAAGCTCGCAAACAATTTGCTGCAGACATGCAAACTAAGGACCAGGATTACTGGAACCATGTCCTGTGGTCTGATGAGACCAAGATAAACCTATTTGGTTCAGATGGTGTCAAGCGTGTGTGGCGGCAACTAGGTGAAGTGTACAAAGACAAGAGTGTCTTGCCTACCGTCAAGCATGGTGGTAGGAGTGTCATATTCTGGGGCTGCATGAGTGCTGCTGGCATTGGGGAGCTACAGTACATTGAGGGAAACATGAATTCCAACATGTACTGTGACATACTGAAGCACAGCATGATCCCCCTCCCTCCGGAAACTGGGCCGCAGAGCAGTGTTCCAGCATGATAATGACCCCAAACACACATTCAAGATGACCACTGGCTTGCTAAAGTGGCTGAGGGTAAATGTGATGGACTGGCTAAGCATGTCTCCAGATCTAAAGCCCATAGAACACCTCTGGGGCAGCCTGAAAAGGAAGGTGGACGAGCACAAGGTGTCCAATGTCCAGCACCTCCGTGATGTTGTGATGGAGGAGTGGAAGAGGATTCCAATGGCAACCTGTGAAGCTCTGGTGAACTCCATGGCCAAGAGAATTCAAGCCGTGCTGGAAAATGATGGTGGCCACACAAAATATTGACATTTCACATTTTCACTTAGGGGTGTACTCACTTTTGTTGCCTGGGGTTCAGCTATTATTGGTTGTATTTTTAGTTATTTTGAGGGAACAATAAATTTACACTGCTATACAAACTTTACACTGACTACTTTTCATTTATGCAGTGTTGTCCTATGAAAAGATGTAACTAAATATTTGCAGAGATGTGGGGGTGTACTTACTCTTGTGACATACTGTATCTCTCTGTCTTTCTGTCTGTATTTAACATTTATTTTTGTATTTCAGAACATTTGCAATTTTCCCCAAATTGAAACATCTTGAAAATAATTTTTGCCCCTTATGCCATGTGATTAGATTAACCATTGTCACGAACTGGTATGACAGGCAGTTCGGGCGGATGCTATTGCCGTGGGCAGAGAAGGCAAGCATAGGCGCAGAGGGGTAGTTTTTAAACATAAAAGTCTTTAATTAACAAAAGGAACGAACAAAATACGCACATGGGCTCTGGACAAACACACACATACAGACACGTCTTTCAAAGCGTTTACAGTCTCTTTTAGCATTAACCAGCACTTTTAGCAAATACAAGACCTATAAAGCATTTCAGACCACTTAAGCATTTCAGACCAGGTTAAGCTTTTCAGCCCCTATAGGACTGACACGAGGGCTTAGGACTGACACAAGGGCTTAGGACTGAACGAGGCAGGACGGGGCTGGAGTCCTAAAGACTGGGGGAGTATGGTAGGCAATACAAATGATTATATTTTATTTGTACACACAGTTTTTTGTAATTCTTTCTCTAGATATTATAATCACATTAATTTATTTTAGATGTGCTATACCTAGTTTATTTATAAAGTAAAGAATAAATTCAAACCTCCAATGGCAATTTTGAACAAATGAGTGGATTCACCAACAGAATTCTTCGCCTTGCACATGTATTTTCCATTGTCATCCCTTGTGACATTTGTTATTATCAACAATTTTCCATAGTTCTCAATGGTGGTTCGTTGTGGCAATTTCCCTTCTGTTTTGCTCCATTCTATTATTGGTGTGGGGCTAATAGAAAGAGTACAAAAATAATGCAGGTCATGCACATTTCTGTATATCGTAGAAAGGTTTTAATGCCAACAATGCTAATTCTAAGCATTATATGAGAGTTAGCAAAGATTCTACAACAGGAGCACAAACTTACAGTCCCTCTGCAATACACTCAATCTGAAGATCCTGTCCTTGCACCAGAAATGCTTGAGACAGATCACCAGTGGGCACCAGAAGATTTGGTTTTCTAACAGAAACTGAAAATGCGAAATCCAAACGTTAATAATGTAACTCAAATATAAACCATGGTAATACAATAATCAGTAAGATTGTAATTATTTGAAAGAAAAATACAAATGCACATTTGCAAGATTATTTGACTCACTTGTGACATCAGTTTCACCAGTTGAGGTTGCTGCAGAGAAAAGTGTAATAAGTGCAAGCATTTTATTAAAGAACTGCACTAAAACTATCAAAAAACAAACCTATATAATTAGTGGGGACTACATTTCAGAAAATGGCTTGCCTTATTCTAATATTCTACTCAAGAATAAGAGATTAATTGCTACAAACATTTGTTTTTAAAAAATAGGGTTCAGATTATTTCAGATACAGTGGCACCTTGGATTACGAGCATAATTCGTTTCCGAAAAACTCATAAACCAAATAGAATTGTCCCATAAGAAATAATGAAAACTCAAATTATTTGTTCTACAGCCCAAAACAATAAATACATAAAAAAATAATTAATACAATATAAAATAAAATAAATTAACCTGCACTTAATATAAAAAAAAACAGTAAAAATAAATCCTGACAGATAAGTGTTTCCGTTTGTGCGCGCAGGCAATGTGTATTTGTATGTGTCCTCCTCTCTCACCCCCACCTCGCTTTTTAAGTTTCACAACTAACATACACAAAAAAAATTAATATCTCTAATGATACTCACGTGAGCATACTAACGGAATGACTGCTGTAAAGTAAATAAAAAATAAAAAAAAAACAAATGAACCAGCATCTTACCTTTGAAAAGCATCGCAACAGAGCTGAATTTTCTGTGTAAATAAAGCATGTGTGTGTCGGTGTCAAATTACGCGCGCACACACACATAAAGTACACATGAGTAAAGTGTATGTGTGGGTTTGTCGGTGTGTGTGGGGCACAGTGTCAAATTACGCGCGCACACATAGGAAAGAGAGGGAGATGTTGATTATACCAGTAAGAGACGAGCACTAAGACGCAGCAGAGGAGACGATTACCCATAATTCCGCAGCGCAAGAGAGAGAAAAATCATTGGCTCAGTTGTGATCACTTGCCGCTCGGTGTCAAAATAAGAGTCGCATGCGTGATACATGATACTCGGCGCTCGTAAACTAATACTTGCTCGGTTTCCGATTAAAAATGTATTAAAAATCTTTGCTCGGTTTGTGGAACACTCGTAAACCACGTTACTTGCAATCCGAGGTTCCACTGTATATAAAGTAGAGTGTGTAACATACAGGACATGACCACAATAGCCATAGGATTTTTCTGGACCATGGTGTGAATTCCTGGGAAAGAAGCATGACAGCAGTAGTCACTACGGTTGTCTTTTTCTAGTACGTTTGAAAAGTACAGGTTCCCATTCAAGCCCATGGATACTCGATCATCCTGTTCAACATGTTGAGGACCTGCAAACAGTAACAAGAAACCAGCTATGTGGAAAACACTTCATCTTATGATACAGCATACAGTGCCCTTCAGAGATTTTGCACCCTCCATGAAAATAGCAAACATTCATATATAATAACAATAACACATATAATAATTTGGGACTCCTCATGACACTGCATGAGCAGCAGTGGTTTGCTAGCTTTGCATGTTTTGGAGGAAGCATGTATTAGCTTTTACTCCCCTGTGTTAGTAACCTTAAACTCAACTTTAACATTAACTGGCCTTATTTCAGACCCCTCTGCCCTCTGGACCCGTCTAACCCATCCTGCTTCTGATTGGAGATCTCGTCGCATGGATGCCCCGTGTGGTCTGCCTGGATTCGTGGGGTGGCTGGGGATGGTTTCCACAAAGACTGTCCTGTCCTCGACTGATGCTGACAGTTGTTCTCTGGGGACCCGTGACTTCAGTTGTTCGATAGCTCAGGACTGGAATTTCCTACAGTCTACCTGAGCCTCCAGGAACAAACTGGACTCCTTTTCATTTTAATTTTAACACATCTCCAGTTATACTGAACTTCCAGTCTTACACATTATTATGCTGATCAATCTCTGCTATCCGTTATCACCCAGATGAGGATGGGTTCCCTGATGAGTCTGGTTGCTCTCAAGGTTTCTTCCTATTACCATCTCAGGGAGTTTTTCCTTGCCACCGTCGCCCTCGGCTTGCTCATCAGGGACAATCTTATCATTTTGAAACATACACATTCACATTGCATACAAACTTCCTCCTTTTGATTGTGGAAAGCTGCTTTGCGACAATGTCAATTGTTAAAAGCGCTATATAAATAAAATTGACTTGACTTGACTTATCTTTTACATATATGAGCTCATAGAGGCTTATTACTAGCTAGCATCACTGATTGAGAAAGGGGAGATTAAGCCTGCTTTTTGCTTCTGTGTCAAGACTATGCGGAGCCTACACCAAGTGGCTTACTACATCGTGAACGTTTATACTTATGCATTGGTGTGTCTTGGTCACTCTGCAATTACACTGCCAAACCACTAGTTGGCAGCGGGGTTTCTATGCCATTGAGTTGAGTCTCTTCATCACACTCTGATGAGGGTTTTTTGATGTACTACAAACAATGGCAAACGAAACTGAACGGATGTTGATGGACTTGGAGCTAATAGATGTTGAGCAACAGTTACTTTGACAAAATTTATTGCAATGCAGAAATGAGTGAAGACATTGAAGGAGGAGAAGGTCAGTATGATTTTTAACTCAATTAAAAATGGAAATGTAGAAAACCAAAAATACTACCAGGTGGACAAATAACAGTTGTTGTGGCTGTGTCACTGCGACATGCAGTTGCATTTCTGGGGAGGTACACGTCAGGCTACGCAATACCGTACGTGGCTACATGAGACCAAGGGGGAAGCACAAATCAGCCTTTAGCCAGGTAACCACAGCCACTTTTGCTCCCTTCAGGTGGGTCTCAAACCCTCAAACCTGGAGATGGCTACAATACCAATCACTATTCCACCATGATGCCTAGCACTGAAACTCATCAGCTTAAAAAATGACTAACCAATATTCATCCAGTAAAGGTTGCGAGGTAAAATGCCTTCTGGTGGGTTACATTCCAAAACCACTGGATCTCCCACTTTAACCACAGCTGGCGGTATATGGTGTTTTGGAAATTCTGGTAAAGCTTTGGAACAATTGGAAAAAGAAAAAATATGAAATGTTAGGGAACAAAAAGTCTATCAGCAATAAATATCATGTAATAAGCAACAACACAGATATTTATGTAAAATAATTTACCAGGTACAATGAAATGTGTTTCCTTTGACATTGCTACTCCCAGCTTATTGGATGCATAGCATCTGTATTTACCCTGATATTCTGCAGGGTATTTGTTGTTTGGAATAACAAAACTTCCACTGTTTTCAAAGTTTGTGAGTCTTGGGTCATTATGTGGATTAAAGTTCAGGCCATTTTTAGTCCAGTTAAACCTATTAATTACAAAATTCAGAACAAAAATTTGTCTTAATTTGTGTATAATGTAAATAAATACCTCCCACTATACAGTAAGCTGTAAAAACATGTCTGCTGAATTTATAATAGAGGAAAAGAAACTTATATACAGTATATGCTGGTCTAACTCACACTGGTTTTGGATTTCCTGTAGCTTCACATGTCAAAGTAAAATTATGAGCAACTGGTAGTGCAACAACAGATTCCACAGACTCTGCTGTGATTGTTGGTGGCTGCTCCACTGCAGGAAAAAATATATATTATGAGTATACTGTATGTGTGTTCTCAGATTTATTTCCACATAAAATACACTGCAGTAGCTTTTGAGAGAGAGAGAAAGAGAGAGAGAGAGAGAGAGAGAGAGAGAGACAAGAAGAAATACAAAATACAAAAAAAAATATAAGGAACATGGGAATAAATATGACATAGAAAAACCTTTATATGCATTTGAAATATATAATAATCATATTGTTAGTCACTATTGTTGAATAATTTCACTCTTATTTGGCACTTTATTAGAATTTGTACTTCTACCTTATGACCACTTCTAATGTAACTACCTCAGGGCACCTGTATTAAATGATTAAATTTCATGCAAATACACATGATCAGTTTTAAATCATGTGTATATCACAACAGAGGAGGATCATCCATTGAGTAAATGGAGTATCATCCTTTCAAAAATTTTGAAGAGAAAACCATATGATCTAATTTGTAACTTTTAAATTCACTCAGAAGTCATAAAAATTGTGTGCACAAAAAATGTGTACCATTGTCAAATTACCAATAGCACCTTTGAAAATTACAAACCCATCGGGTGATTAATCCGGACTTTTACATGGAGTAAATGTTAACAGCTAATGAGGTAGCCTTTCAGCAAGGGTGATTGAGCAATTCTGCAATTCAGTACCAGTTGGTATTGATAAACTTCTTGTGTCTTTCTCTTCTAGTCTTTCTGGTTTTTAAAACGTGTTTATGGTTTCTACGAACCATTTCAAAATTAAGGAATTTGCCTTAATTATTAATTTTATTAATAATTTAAAGAATAATTTTATCTTGTCAACATGTTTCTGGTACACTGTCTTGGCAGTGCAAACAAGCAAAAAAGTTGCACTCCCTAATATTCCATTGGACCATTGCCAGCTTTGATTATAGTGCACATTTGCCATGGCATTGTTTTAACATTTTTTTTGTGGGGGGGGGGTTTTCCCCCGATTTTCTCCCTAATTTAGTCATGTCCAATTCCTCCCCGTCACTAGGAGGCTCCCACATTAAGGCTACTACTACCACTCAGCCGGGAGAGCCGAAGACTATCACGTGTTTCCTCCGAACCACTTGACGCCAGCCGACCGCATTTTTTTCGAACTGCTCGCTCGCGCACCGTTGGGGGCGGCGTAACACACTCGGAGGACAGTGCTATCTGCTCCCTCCGTTGCGCGAGCTCACAGACGCCCCTGCCTGGCTGTAGAGCCGTGATTAATGTGTGAGCACTAAGTACCTCTCATCCCTCCCCTCTGAGAGAGCTCGGCCAATCAGCTCTCTCTAGACCTCCGGCTGCGAGAGGTTACAGCACCACCCGGGATTCGAACTAGCGATCTCCGGATGCACTTTTACCACTGCGCCACTTGGAGGCCATTGTTTTAACATTTATTGTTAAACATTTTGTTCAGAATATTTTCAGTGGGCCTGGAAGCAACCCCAGATCATAACATTGAAACTAGAGGCTTGTATGGGCATGATGCATGAAGTGTGCACCACTTTCAAAGTCGAACTCAACTTCACTTATGGAAGGAACATGCTGGAAAGTTTTTCTCCTCTTTAGCCGGGAGGACGCGGTGTCCATGATTTCCAACAAGAAAGTCACATTTGGACTTGTCCAACCATAAAACACTTTTCCACTGAAATATTCCATTTTAAATGAGCCTTCAGCTTCTTAACGATGTTCACCTTTTTGGATGATAGAGCTTTAGTTGGCATCCGCAGATGGCACAGCGGATTGTGTTTACCAAAAGTGGTTTCTTGAGGTATTCCTGGGCCCAGTCATGCCGTCTGAGAGCCTGAAGACCATGTGTATCCAACACCTGTCTTGGGCCTTGTCCCTTATGCACGGAGATTTCATGATTTGAAATTTGATTTTGAAATATTCCTCAATCTTTTTACGCACTCCTTGTAGAGCCTCTGTCTATATTTACTTCTGAGAGACTGTACCTCTCTCTCTAAGACCTCCTTTTATCGCTAATCATGTTACTGACCTGATTTAACTTAATTAGTTGCTAGATGTTCTCCCAGCTGAATCGTTTTAAAAGTTCTTCCTTTTTCAGCCCTTTGTTGCCCCCATGCCAACTTTTTTGAGACATGTATCAAATTTGAAATGAGCTAATTTAGTTGATAAAAGTGTATAATTTATTTGTTTAAATATTTGTTATGTTCTTTATGTTCTAATGTGAATAAAATATTGGCTCATCTGTTTTGAAGTCTTAGTTTTCATTTTATTCAAATGTAAAAAACATCCCAGCATTTCTGAAATTCTGATTGTACATAAAATGTTATCATGTATTAGTATCATGAATGTATTAGTTAAAGCATGCACACAGTTTCAAAGGATAATGCAGTAAAAATCCAGTAAAGAGAACAGTGGCGGCCGGTCAATACGAGGCGCAGGGGCACCGCCCCCCTTAAAGTTAGGCAGAGAAGAATGCTACTTTAACATGTTATTATTTAACATAATAATTATTTATTTTAATAATGAAATAAAGTCATTTAGTCACAATATTCCTCTGTATTTCTTAATATAATTTATTTACAACTAAAAAAAATCTAAACTGTATTACGATCATTTTTGTTCGTGTATGCGGCGCGCCGGACAAACGAGGGTCTATGTAGGCATGTAAAATTTTGAGAAGCATGTGATTTGAGGCTGAGCTCTAATTGAATCTTTTCAGATCATCCTTGGGGCGAAGCACTGTGTGCCCCGAACCCTCCCACTTTTGTTCTTAGCGAATCAATATTGTTTTTAAATGTTTGGGCTCATGTGATTGGACCATTCTCAACGAGTCTTTTTAATGGTCAGCAGGTTGTTAGTTAATGTATTGAATAGTGATTGACGTGAAAGCCAGCTAAATATGAGAGGAAATTCTGTCATTTCTTCACTAAGGCGATTGGACGAAGAAAGAAAAAAGTTAAAGAGCTTGGACCAGATCGACCTAATCTTCTAATTAAGCAGTGATCACGGCCGAGCTTATGCTCGGTGCTTTTCTAGCACTTCTTATGGCAAGTGGATCTGGCTGACTGGGTGCGATGTGAGTTATGCCTTTATTTTATACTAGTAATAATGATGCTTAATCACCAGATGCATGGCTATTTACAGGCACTCCCCCCACCCCCCGCCACACACACGCACAATTTTTTTTTTTTGCACCAGCCGCCACTGAAAGAAAGGCAAAGCAACCACTGAGACATTTTATGGCCAGGCTACTTACCCTGCGAAGGTACATGTAGACTAAAACCGATAGAAATGACAGTGAACAGGAGCCCAGCATCAAAGATCCTGGGTACAATCATCCCATCAACCTGATGTGGGCCTTGAGTCCCACCAACTTCTCAGTTAACAAACTTCACAGACAAAAAAGATCTATAGGTTAGGAAAAAAATAAGTAGAACATGGAGTAAGTCGCAGCATTCTTTTCTACATATCTCTTAGCTACTTCTATACAAATCAACTAAGACCACAGATAACAATTTTATTAAACTAATTATTATTAATGATTACATTATTAGCTGCATTTACATGGACCTTAATATTTCATTAATAATTTAAATAGCTTAATCAGAATAAAAATGCACCATGTAACCACCACAATCTGCACAGACTGAAAATGTTTAATTAAAGTGAAAGAGGATGTGTAAACATTTTAATAATTATTTTATTAGGAAATTATTAACTGTGTAAATACTTGATACAATAATTTTTCTGATGCTGTAATAAATATATTCCTTCTGTGTACATTTGCCCTATGCGGGGGTAATATTAGGTGATGTGATGAGCTTCCTTGAGGGAAGATTTTTGTTCTTAATGGGCATATGTGTGCTTGCACTTTCCACCTGTTTCAAAAGTGCAGGAGCTCTATGTGTCCCTGAGATTGCTGCTTAATTAGAAACAGCAAGAATGCAAGGCATTCTTTAAAATGGAAAAAACTTCCTCAGAAACTATGTTGGAAAAACTTCTGCTTCTTCTTGTGTTCTATTTTCTATTCCTGGCAGATTAAATGCTTCAGAACAGATAGAACCATTTTGTGCATTTCAAAAAAAGTATATTTTAATTAAATGCCTTGTGCATGTGAATGCAAATCATACCAGATCAGTGTCCACCTTAATAGTATGGCTGGAATTCCCATTTAGATCAACTTCAATTGGATAAAAGAAATGTGGTCCCTGTAACCATAGCTACTGTTCAAAAACTCATAGGTAACTAACTATGCAAGAACCATGCACAAATGTAAGAGTATTTCTTCATTTACACATATTTTATTTTTTATAAACTGTAAAGATCTATTAGTTAATTACTTGTAATAATTACTTATTAGTTGTTAGTAGAAGTTCATTATAACTTTGCAGCAAAATGCATCATGTGTCCTACAGAACCACTACTTAACCATGGCTCTTTTATTTCTTCTGTATAATAAAAGTTGAAAATAATAATTAAATGGCAACGCCTTATCTTTAGACCATTATAATCTATATAAACAGAAGAAAGGTTTTGTCTGTACATTGGTTCAAACTTGCTCATTCAATGATAACTTTGTTTCATATACTGGGAATCAAACCCTTGCCTTCTGCATAGCAGGAAACACCTACCACTGAGCCACCATTGCCCTAGCCAAGTTAATGCAAAACGCTACAGAAAATTAAGATATTGTTATATAAATATTTTTATATAAGCCCTTTATTGTCATCTTAAACATTCCCCATTTTACTGTAACATTCTGTTTGACTAGGTATATTTACATAAGTAAGCTTAAGGTAAGAGTTCGGCAAAGCTGTTTGCAGAAACTTGGTTGGAAGAAGAACCTAAAAGAGCTTTTAATTTTGTCATATTTACACTTGCCAATTAACAGTTGGAGGTACAGCCAGCAGCAGCACTGTTTAACACAATTACACAAAATGAAATTTAATTCAGACATTCAAAAAAAAAAGTGAAATGGTTGCATCGAGATGTACAAACAAATGCTACAGTAGATAGTCGTTGCTAAATTTATGTTACAACCAACATTTTGTTTTTAATTTCTAACATTTGGACATTTGGAAGATTTATTTAAGATGTGAATGTGCAAAGTCCCAGAGACTGTCCTATATATAATTTTAAACAATTATAAATAAATAATTGAAATCAAACAAATGAAACTCCGCTAATGGAGTTCAAATTCCACTATGTAAGTATCCTTAACAACCCAGTCGAACTCCTACACCAAAGCACAGGACATACAGAAATAGTCACTCTATTACATACATGTCCACACATTCTCTTCCTGGCACAGGCATGTCACAGGTCTTCCCTGAATATACAGTGACAGTAGACAGTGTCACCATCAACTTTCATGTCATTCTGTGAGTGTGTCACAGGCGTTCCTCACCGAATGTAACAATAAACTGTAACGACGTGGGTCTCACGAGGGGCAGAACCGCGCACATATACTCTGCACCGCGGAGTTCTGAACAGGCAGAGGCGCGGCCAGTTAGACACGCGGTTGCCGGGCAACGGCGCCATCAGGTAATCAGTCTGAACGTCCCACACCTGGCGGCGTGTTTGTTTAAGGGTCCTGATACCTCTGCACTTCGTGCGATCATTTCGGTAGCACCAGTAAAGTATCAGGGCTAAAGAAAGAGAAAGAAAAGGACAAGCGCGCAGAAAGTCGAGAGACAGAGGCAAAAAAAACAAACAAACAAAAAAAAACAGCCTCTGCTCCCCTAAGACACCAGCAAAAGAGAAAGCGGAGCGCTCTCCTTTAAGTGTGCGCTCTCAGGTTAATAAAAAAAAGTACAATATATAAGTACAAAATATACACAAAAGTACAAAATAGACACAAATCTCTCTCTATCTCTCTCTCTCTCAAATACTGTAAATCCTTGTTAAGGGCAAACGCACTGAGAGTTTTTAGTTTTAGTTTCCAGAGTCCCATCCGTCCTGGCGTAGACGGCTGAGCTCTGTTCATTTGGGGTTTTCAGTTTTTATTTCCTTAACTAATGATCCCACTCTTATCTCCAAACGGAAAGGTCTCCCCTTCATAATCCTCATACTCCTATTTCATTGACATAACGTAAATAGTGTTTTTATTAACTTTCATATAATACTGTGAGCATTTCGCAAATGTTCCTCACTGAACGTACTGTAACAGACAGCGTCATCAACTTTTACGTCATATGTTGAGCATGTCACAGGCTTTCCTCGCCAAAAGGAAACTTGAGCAGCGTCAACATTAAATGTTACATCATACTGTGAATGTGTCACAGGAGTTCCTAACGGAATGTATCATTAGGCATCATCATCATCATCATCATCATCGCTAGGCCATTTGTACTTTTGTACTCAGCCCCCCCCCCCCCCATTCATCATCACACAGCGAAGCCAAGGTGTCTGTTTTTCGATACATTTTTATATCTGCATCAGTGCAGTGTATAAATACAGTTTACAAAATGTCATGAGGGACTAATCAGTTAATTTTCGCTGTGTTTACCCTCAGCACACCAGCTGTTTCCTCTAGTGAAAATGAAGCCCTTAATACATACTCTATAAACCTATAGTCTACTTAATAAAACAATCATGCTGTTGCTGTTTTAATTGAAAAACCTAACTGTCTATATAAAACACTGCACAGTGCATATGGCGTTAATTACCATAGAGTTATGCACATAAATGATTAAAAACAGCAACAGCATGCAATGCACTCATTTTAACTGCATAGCAGTGTGATTTACAGAGATAGAAAAATCCTGTTTTTTTTTTTGTAATTAATATTGTATTGTATCAAGTAATGTCCCAGATCGTAAAATACATTTATTAGCCTTAGAGTGGGGTTTTGTTTTTGTTCGTCAATATTAATGAATTTGAATAAATAGCCTTGTAGCTATAAAACTTTAAGGGGTTCCATGTAGAACCTACTGTTCTATTTATGAAGCTAAAACACTAAATTAAACTAGATAACATGATGATCAAAGTTTTAATATTTATATTTAATAATAGATGGGAGGTTTTTCAAGTCACATGGGAGTACAGTAGGTCTCCAAAAGAGCAGCAGGTAAGAATAGAACATGGGCAGCCTCTCATGCACATTAACACTTTGTTCCCAACATTGATTGAAGTCGTATCAGAAAGTATTTTTCACATTTTTATGTCTGACAGTTTCCAACAAAATGCAGCAGTATTGTCAAAGAAATAACAGATAAATGTTGACATTATTGGCACCCACACAGTTTATTCCAATGTCCAGCCTCATAGGTGTTGTTAATTGTTAATCAATGTGAGTTTTAAGTTATATGCTGTTTTCCAGTTGCATTTTTCTGATTGTACTTGAATATAGAAAAAGGTTTATACATAAACAGTGTGTGTGTGTGTGTGTGTGTGTGTGTGTGTGTGTGTGTGTGTGTGTGTGTGTGTGTGTGTGTGTGTTTGTGCTCAGGAAGACTAATTTAAGTACTGATTCTGAACAAGTCATATGTGTTAAACATCAGTGGGGCTAAGCCCCCCTTAAATGAAAATCCTAACCCCTGATCATCATCATCTTTTATGTTATAATATATCTTCATTTGATATAAGATCATCATTAGGTGGAAAGTGGAATTGCTCATCAAAATGCACATGATGGGAATTCGAGTGAACCTGTTTAATTGTGTTTAAGACTTTTTGGTTGGAAGATCTATTCAGGTGAAGATAGAGGGTAAAAAATGGGACTCACCAAACACTGCGTATTCTTGGAAGCTGAAATAATGTGAGGAGCTGTTGTCCTGCTTGGTTGGAGATTTTGTTAAACTCTAACCATTATACCATGAGAAACACCAGCAGACGAACTCAGCACCTGCCTTAAAGCGTCCAGTGAATGGAAATACGTCAAGACAAAAACCTGTCGACCAACATGAGAGTGCACTTTCTTGTTGATACTGCCTCAGAATGTAAAAGCAGACAGTGACATCATCAAACTTGGTCATACTGTGAGGTCATAATACAGTATGTCACAAAAGTGAGTACACCCCTCACATCTCTGCAAATATTTAGTTATATCTTTTCATAGGACAACACTGCATAAATTACTTTTTGACACAATGAAAAGTAGTCAGTGTAAAGTTTGTATAACAGTGTAAATTTATTATCCCCTCAAAATAACTTAAAATACAGCCAATAATATCTGAACCCCTGGCAACAAAAGTTTAAGGTATAAATGATTGTGCAAGATATGGGATGTTTGATATCGATCAAAAGCTTGCTTTATTCAAAGAATATTGGTGAATACGGAAAATTGGTAGCATGAACAGAGCTCATGCAAAATTACTTTATAAAAGATTAAAACCTCCAACCGGGTGGCGCCCACGTGACAGCTGAAACACCAGGCTAATGTATGTACACAAGGGGAAACCACGTGAGGTGTGGCAACCCCATCCGATTGGACCAATCACCCATGGGACGGACTTCAAAGGGTCAAAAACCTAAGGTTTTAACACTTCCAATAAACACGATCTCTTCCAAGCAGCTTGTGGTTCCGCACTTGTAGACGCACGCATCATCGTCATGGTCATATGAAGAAAGCAAGCTTGCCACTCATTCGCCGCTCGTTCTTCGGCCCTCTGCTGGCGAACTGCGTCTTCGTCTTTTCGCCGCTGCACCACCAAGCGCCCGGGTCATCCGCTCTTCAAGAACTCTCAACAAGACTTTGTACCAGAACTTCAAAGACCTGCAACGAAGAAACTCTCAGAAGAAGTTCTGCCAGTCAACCAACGCCTCACCGAAGGGCATTTGCCCAAGGGCATTTGCCCAGATCTTACGTTACCTTGCTTGTAATTGATAAATACCAGATTTTGTATTTATCCTCACTGGCCACGGTTTAAACAGGATTGGTAAGATACATTCAATTTTGCTATACGCCGGACGGATAGTATTTAAAGTGTATGTAATACATTTTAAATCAGTTAATTAAATTAACCCGAATCGTTAAAGATTTGATCCACCTTTGACACAGAGCTAAACCATACATAATAAAGGTAAAGAATTCAGCGGTCATCCCTTGTTTACATTATGTAAATCCTACATTGTAATTTCTCTAATTTTCACACTGAAACTTTTCTTTTGAATCTTGAGGTCATCAGCAATTGTATAAGCATTTTACTTCATATCATATGTATGACTGTGTATGTGATGAATAAAATTTAAGCAATGAGGGAGAAATGAGCCACCGCTGGAGGGAGCAGTTGTGCTTCTATTGCGGGGGAGCACAACACAACATAACTCTCAGCCCTGTACGGCCGACCAAGAGAGAGTAAAAGAGCAGTTCAGAGGCCGCACGTGGCAAGTGCTGTATTGTTTACATCAAACCGAACGTAGTAGTAGTAGGTGTTAAGCTCGCTCCCTTGTAATCTTTGATGCAGCGTATTCCACTCCACTGGCACCTGGAATCTTGACTGTGATGAGAGGACTCTACCCTCCCCTTGTACTCTTGCATCTCTGATGGGCATCCTGAGCTCATACCTGGCAGCTTTGTAGTCATCTGGCTTCCCCGAATGGAAGGCAGATGTCCATGCTTTCAGCTTTGTGCAGACAGCCTGATTCACCCACAGCTTTTGGTTGGGGTAGAAACAGACGGTGAATTTAGGAACAATGTCATCAATGCACTTACTGAAATAGCCTATAACAGAGTCAGTGTATTCATAGATGTTGTCAACAGCTGCCAATCAGTTGTTTCAAAACAGTCCATTATCCACTTGTTAATGTCTCTGAGAACCGGTTTACCTTGATTTAGCTTTTGTCCATATGCTGTCAACAATATAATTGAGTGGTGGTCTGATTTTCCCGAAAGCGGGAACTACTAAGAACTACAACTCCCAACACCACAACGCTCCATTGGTGTTGGGGGTTGTTGTTCTTAGTAGTTCTGACAGGAACTGTTCTGACAGGTCAGGGGGTAGGTAGTTCTGACAGGAGCACTGCACCAAGGATACATTCGTCCATCCACATTTCCAGTTTCATCAAGCTTCTTCTTTGTCAAGAAAAAAGGGGGGACCAGACCATGCATTGATTATTGCAAGCTCAAGTTCTCTGTAAAGTATAGATACGCCCTAACCCTAGTTCCTACAGCTCTGGAGCAATTTCAAGAAGCAAAGAGTTTTTCAAAATTGGATCTAGGCAGTGCCTATAATCTGATTAGAGTGAATGGAAAACTGCCTTTAGCACCATCAGGACATTATGAGTACTGTATGATGCCATATGGATTATCTTCAGCCCCTGCAGTATTTCAGAACTTGCTTAAAGAGAAAATACGTCATAGCATACATTTATGACATCTTGATCTACTCATCAGACTGAAACAGTCTATCACACATGTAAGAAAGGTACTAACTTCTATTCAATTTTATTCAATTTTATTTGTATAGCACTTTTAACAATTGTCATTGTCGCAAAGCAGCTTTAAACAATCAAAATAATTATATAAGTTTGTATGAGAAGTGAACATGTATGAATCAAAATGATAAGACTGTCGCTGATGAGCAAGCCGAGGACAATGGCGACAGTGGCAAGGAAAAACTCCCTGAGACGGTAATAGGAAGAAACCTTGAAAAGAACCAGACTCAGCAGGGAACCCATCCTCATTTGGGTAAAACAGATAGCAGGGATTGATCTGCATCATACTGTGTGAGATTGGAAGTTCAGTATAACAGGAGATGTGATCAAGTTAAAATTGAGTCCAGTTCATTATTGGAGGCTCAGATAGACTGTAGGAAGTCCTCAGAGAACAGCTGTCTGCATCAGCCAAGGACAAGACTGTGGAAAAAGTGGAACTGTCCCCAGTCACGACACACATACCAGGCAGACCACACGGGGCATCTATGCGATGAGATCTCCAACCAGAAGCAGGACACCAGGATGAGTCAGACAGCTCCAGAGGGCAGAGGGGGTCTGGATCACTGGCAGCTCAAGAGCAACATGTATAGCTTGACAGAAAAACAGGTAGAGGAAATGAGAGAGAATGAATGAGAGTATAACGTGAATGAATCTTTAGTGTAGAGTGCAAGCAGGGACTCCGGCAGGACTAACTATGACAGCATAACTAGGGAGAGCCAGAAGGAAACACAGACATGAGGGCTCCCTGAGATGTAAAGCAACCAATCACCTCACCGTCAACCAATCTGTCTCAGAAATAATCACCTACAGTATATATATATAGGAGGAAAAGTCTAAATTCCATGTTAAGGAAATTACCTTCTTGGGATATGTTATCAGCCAGGAGGGTGTACAGATGGATCAAGAGAAGGTATCAGCTGTTAATGACTGGCCCAACCGAACATCTATAAAGGAACTACAACACTTCCTAGGATTTCTACCGAAGGTTTATCAGAAATTCCAGCCTCATCGCAGCACCACTCACGACCCTTTTAAAAGGAAACTCAAAAAGTCTGAAGTGGAACTCAGTAGCACAACAATCCTTTTTGCAACTCAAGGAAGCCTTCAGAACAGAACTGATACTAAAGCATCCCAATCCTTCAAAACCATTCTCTGTGGAAGTAGACGCTTCAAAAACCGGTGGAGGAGTGATACTGTTTTTTTTTTTTTTTTTTGATGATGAAGTATGAGTTGAGGTAGTGGGAAGAGCAGCAGTAAACAATTGACATTGTGACAAAAATATAGTGTAGCACAGGTAGGTATGTACAAATTAAGATGGTTGTATATCAGTGTGATTGTGCACGTGTGTTTATCAGTTCAGTCCTGATGTTATTTAGTTTATCTGAATGGTGTGTGTGTGTGTGTGTGTGTGTGTGTGTGTGTGTGTGTGTGTGTGTGTGTGTGTGTGTTTATCAGTCCAGTCCCTTTGTGTTGAAGAAACAGATGGCTTGTGGGTAAAAACTGTTACACAGTCTGGATGTGAGTGCCCGAATGCTTAGCTACCTTTTTCCATATAGCAGAAAGGTGAAGAGTGAGTGTGAGGAGTGTGTCCGGCTAGCCACAATGCTGGTGGCTTTGCGGATGGAGCGTGTGATGTATATGTCTTCGATAGAGAGAAGAGAGACCCCGATGATCTTCTCAGCTGTCCTCACGATCCTCTGTACGGTCTTGCGGTCTGATATGGTACAATTTCCAAACCAGACAGTGATGCAGCTGCTCAGGATGCTCTCAATAGTTCCTCTATAGAAGGTGGTGAGGATTGGTGGTGAAAGCTGTGCCTTGCTTAGCCTTCTCAAGAAGAAAAGACATTGTTGGGCCAGAGAGTCTTGTGCAGAGAGCTAGTTTTGAGGGATAAGGTGAAGTTCTCCTCCAGCTGGACACCCAGGAATTTTGTACTCCTGATGATCTCCACAGAAGAGCCGTCGATGCTAAGTGGAGAGTGATTGCTCCGTGTCCTCCTGAAGTCAACAACCATCTCTTTTGTCTTATCGACGTTCAGAGACAGGTTGTTGTCTTTACACCAGTCCGTTAGCCTCTGCACTTTCTCTCTGTACGCTGACTCGTCGTTCTTGCTAATGAGACCCATCACGGTCGTATCATCGGCAAACTTGATGATATGATTGGAGCTGTGTGTCGCTACACAATCATGAGTAAGCAGCGTGAACAGCAGGGGACTAAGCATGCAGCCCCGGGGGACCCTAGTGCTCAGTGTGGTGGTGCTGGAGGTGTAGTTCCCGATCCGCACTCCCTGAGGTCTTTCGGTGAGAAAGTCCAGGGTTCAGTTACGGAGAGAGGTGTTTAGGCCCAACAAGCTCAGCTTGTGCTGAACTGAAATCTATGTACAGTATTCTGACGTAGGTGTCCTTCTTGTCAAGATGTGTCAGTGCCAGGTGGAGTGTGATGGAGATGGCGTCGTCCATCAAATGGTTTGGACAACACGCAAACTGCAGGGGGTCCAGTGAGGGGGGCAGCAGAGGTCTTTATGTGTCTCAGCTGCTCGAAGCATTTCATGATGATGGGTGTGAGTGCAACAGAGTGGTAGTTATTGAGACAGGACACAGAAGACTTCTTCGGCACGGGGACGATGGTGGAAGACTTGAAGCATATGGGAACGACGTCGCTGCTCAGAGAGATGTTGAAGATGTCGGTGAGAACATCTGCCAGCTGTTCTGCACATTCTCTGAGCACTCTGCCTGTGATGTTGTCTGGTCCAGCAGCTTTACGTGGGTTGACTCTGTGTAGAGTTTTCCTCACATCAGCCGTGGTGAGACACAGCACCTGGTCTTTCGGAGGAGGGGTGGTCTTCCTCGCCGTCATGTCATTCTGCATGAAGAACCTTGCATAGAAGCTGTTCAGCGCATTCGGAAGGGAGCCGTCACTGTCACAGGCAGGTGATGAAGACCTGTAGTTGGTGATGGCTTGTATGCCCTGCCACATGCGCCGTGTGCCGACCGCTATCCTTGAAGTGATTGTGGATTCTTTGGGCATGTGTGTGCTTCGCCTCTCTGATGGCCCGGGACAGTTTGGCCCTTGCTGTTCTTAGGGCCAACTTGTCCCCCGCACTGAAGGCGGAGTCTCGGGTTCTCAGAAGTGCACGCACCTCTGCATTTATCCACGGTTTCTGGTTGGGTCGTCAGATGATGTTCTTGGAGACACTGAGGTCATCTTATAAGACTTATGGCTGTAGCTGGTCACTGATGACGTGTACTCCTCCAAGTCAGTGAAGTCGCCGTAAGTTGCAGCCTCTCTAAACATGTTCCAGTCAGTGTTCTTGAAACAGTCCTGAAGTCCACATACTAATGGAATTTAGGAAGCACTGACGTGAGATTTGCATGGTTGAAATCTCCAGCAACAATAAACAGTCCATCCGGGTGTGCGTTCTGCAGATTACTGATCTTTGCATACAGTTCACAGAGCGCCTCCTTAGCATTAGCACTAGGAGGGATGTACACTCCAATAATGAAAACAGTGGTGAATTCAGAGATAAGGACGTTCCATCATGGTAACATGTCTAATGTAACAATCTCTCATTCACATACACAGCAATCCCACCACCTTTCTTCTTACCACTTAGTGTCACTTCTCAGTCCGCCCGAATAAGTTTAAAGCTTTAAAGAGTATAGAGGTGCTGTGATCTGGGAAGTCCATGCACAGTCAAGTCTCCATAAAGCACATTAGGCTGCTCTCCCCGTATTCCCTTTGGGTCCGAATCAGTGTGCACAGTTTGTCCATCTTATTACACAAGGACCACACATTCCCCACGATGACAGATGGGACCAGCGTTTTAAATCTCCTCCTCCTTCTGACTCCGGTAAGAATCGCTAGTTTGGAGAGCACAAGCAGCTGATCGCGTGTGTACTTGAACACAGCTCCACTCTGCTGGGTCCCGCTCCTAACAAAAAGTGACAAAAGTAGTAGAAGGACCATAAAAAAGTGCAAAACTTGTGTTGTAGTCATATTAAGTGTGTAAAAAAATAATTAGAATGTTCAGAAAAACCTTAAAGTTAAAAAGTGTGTGTGTGTGGGGGGGGGGGGGGGGGGGGGGGG
>JAAGKR010000059.1:189962-242115 GCA_011419295.1 Clarias macrocephalus
CCAAGTATTGAAAAAACCAATACATCCATCTAGGTGCCTGAACAGAAAAGATTCTTCCCCGAGCCCTGAGAGATGGTGGACCGAGGTGAGCACTGCTGGAGGATCGGAGGAAATGTGGTACATTTCCTGTCGCCATTTTTAGCTTTGTAGGCGAGCATCAGATTTTAAGTTTGATGCGGGTAGCTACAGGAAGCCAGTGCCGGAAGCGGAGAATTGGGGTGGTGTGGGAGAACTTGGGAAGGTTGAAAACAAGATGTGCTGCTGCATGATTGAAACTATTCATATAATTACACCATTCTTAAATATTTTGATTAAAATGTATCAAATATATTAAGAGTATGTTAAAAATATAATTCAGTTAGTCAAATGTTAATTTCTGTTTGTGAAATAAACTTAAATCATAGTATAAATTTTGAACAAAATTAATAATTGAATTTTCATTTTGATAAAATGTCCAACTCAAACAATCATGTATATGATATTTAAAGGTAACATAACCCTTTTATTATTGTGATATTTACAAGGCCACAAAATATATTTTTTTAATTGTAAAAAAAAAAAACATAAGTAGAACTCATGGCTATGTTTAGTTTAATAGTAAAACTAAGAGCAAATTTCCACTTGCAAAATGCAAAGAGAACTCAAGGGATTGGGAATAAAAAGCTGCGTAACTTTAAGAAAAACACTTATCAGTGAGGCTAATTGGGAAAAAAAGGGAAATATCAAGACAACACAAAGAACATGCATATATATAGTAGACTAAAACAAAGAGCATGTTTTTTGTGTTAAGTCTTGATATTCAAGAATTTAATCTAATATTAATGATACAGTGTTATGAGCTTATTAGATATCAAAATGTGAAGTATGCAAAGGTGCAATGGTGACAGTGGCAAGAAAAAACTCACTAAGACAACAATAGGAAGAAACCTTGAGAGGAACCAGACTCAACAGGGAACCATCCTTACTTGGGTGAGTAGCAGGGATTGATCTGCCATCATACTGTGTATTAGGAGGCTGTAAGTTCAATATAACAGTTGATGTCTTTAAGGTAAAATGGAGTCCAGTTTGTTTTAAAGGCTAAGGTAGACTGTAGAAAATTCTAGTCCTGAACCATGGTGCGACTGCTCAAGTCCTCAAAGAACATCTGTCTGCATCAGCCGAGACCAGGACCATCTTCATGTTAAAGTGGAACCATCCCCAGTCACCACACGCAGACAAACCACACGGGGCATCCATACGACGATCTCCAACAAGAAGCGGCACTTGGATAACTGGCAGCTCAGGAACGACAGAGAGATTTGGAGAGGGAAAGTGAGAGAGAGAGAGAGAGAGAGAGAGAGAGAGAGAGAGAAGGAGAGATGACAGTTAGGTATGGTCACAGTTACATAATATATAATGTTTAAGATCAATGTATATTTAGTGCAGAGTGCAAGCAGGGACTGCAGAACTAACTATGACAGCACAACTAAAAGGGAGAACCACAAGGAAACACAGACATGAGGGCTCCCTGAGATGTAAAGCAACCAATCACTTCAGCGTCAACTTAATAAATACAATAAGCATGTTGCATGTACAAGAAATGTAACATCAGATGTGGATAAAGTAGCCAAAAAATTTACTCAAGTAAGAGTTGCTGTACTTCAAGTAGTCATCCAAAATATTACTCAAGTAAGAGTAAAAAAGTATTCGGTGAAAAGACTACTCAAGTACTGAGTAAATGTTAATGTCCGATTTATTTTTTTAGAAATTATAATAAATATATATTATTATATATGTATAATTGTATAAATTATATTATATGTGTATGTACAGTACAGTGTATATATTCTTATGCAAAAGTTTAGGCACCCCTTGATAAATAAATTATGGTGATTTTTTTAATTGAAAAGATGTTAACACAGTCTCTCTTGGAAATAGAAAAAATGCAAACATTATTTATTTATTTATTTATATAAATATTTTCAGCAAACATTGGTGCATAGCTACTTTTAATATCATAAAAGTACAAAACAAACAAAGATAAAAAAAAATTATTTTATTGAGGCACTGTGCAAAAGTTTGGGCACCCTACATAATCAGTACTTAGTAACACCTCCTCTGGCAGATATCACAGCTTGAAATGTTTTTTTATAGCCAGCTAAAAGTCTTTCAATTCTTGTACTTGGGATTGTCTCCCATTCTTCCCTGCAAAAGGCTTCTTGTTCTGTAATATTCGTCTTGCATGCACAGCTCTTTTAAGATCTACCCACAAATTTTCAATGATGTTTAAATCAGGGGACAGTGATATTTATTCCAAAACCTTCAGCTTCTTGAGGTATTCCATAGTGGATTTCAAGGTATGTTTAGGATTGTCCTGTTGTAGAAGCCATCCTCTTTTCAGCTTCAGCTTTTTTACAGATCGTGTGATGTTTGCTTCCAGAATTTGTTGGTATTTAGTGGAATCCCGTGCAATGTTTCTTGTGTCACTAGCTGCAACACAACCCCAAAGCATGATAGATCCACCTCCATGCTTAATAATCGGCATGGTGTTCTTTTCATGAAATGCTGCTCCTTTTTTTCTCCAAACATGCCTTTGCTGATTGTGGCCAAATAGTTCTATTTAAACTGCATCAGTCCACAGCACTTGTTTCCAAAATGCATCAGGCTTTTGTAGATGTTCTCTTGCATACTTCGATGTTGGATTTTACAATTGGAACTCAGGTAAGGTTTTCTTAAAAAAGATGGGGGTTTTGATTTCAGATCTCATCTTGACCTCCACAATTCCCCTGAACTGCCATCTCTTAATTACATTTCTCACTGTGAGAATGTGAGAAACTACAAGCTGACAATGCTTTGCTATCTTCTTGTAGCCTTCTCCTGCATTGTGGGCATCAATACCTTTCATTTTCATAGTCTTACACAGCTGCTTAGAGGAACTCATGGTTGTTGAGTGTCCGCAAGTGTCTGCACAAGGTTTGAAGAGTCAAAGTATTTGTAAAGCTTTGAAATTGGCATTTACTAATAACTGTTTACAGTATGAATGAACTGTTGCCATGCATCAGATCTAACAAGCTGATTAAGGTCTGAAACCTTTTTAAAAGAATCTGAGACTCTGGAGCACTTAGGGTGCCTAAACTTTTGCACAGCGCCGCAATAAAATTTGTATTTTTTATCTTTGTTCAATTTATGATCAAGTATTTCTCACAGAAAAGTACTGCATTACCACATGGTTTGCTATACACGTTTATTCCCTTTGTGTGTATTGGAACAAAACAAAAAAGGGAGGAAAAAAAACAAGTTTGACATAATGTCACACGAAACTCCAAAATTATTGGCACCCTTAACTTAATATTTCGTTGCACACCCTTTGGAAAAAAATAACTGAAATCAGTCGCTTTCTATAACCATCAATAGGCTTCTTACATGTATCGCCCGGAATTTTGGACCACTCTTTCTTTGCAAACTGCTCCAGGTCTCTCATATTGGAAGGGTGAGTGTAGCCAAATGTAGCAGAATAAGAGTAGCGTTTCTTCTTCACAAATCTACTCAAGTAAAAGTAAATGGTTCAGTAAAACTAGTTTTTTTAAGTTACTCAAGTAAAAGTATGGAGTAAATGTAACTCCCCGTGCTAGTTTCTAAGAATTTCAAGCTATTTTTTTTGTTTTTTGTTATAGGAACGTTATTAAATCATGAATAGAAAACACTCATATCAAAAGATTTAGTAAGTGGTAAATCAAGTGCTGGGTGAAGAGGTAGGTCTTTGTTTAACAGTTATTGACTCAGCTGTTTAGACAGTCATGGGAAGTTTTTGTATCACATGTGTGCCAGGAAGAAGAGCCTTGATGCATGTCCTCAAACTTACTGTAAGAAAGAACAAGTTCAGTCCAGCCATGTTAAACACATTTGAAAGCAGTGGGGTGCAGAGCAGGTTTGCTGGGTGTTATCAGGCAGGTGGGAGCTGGTCTGGTTCTGGCTTTGTAGACAAGCATCAGTCATTTTAATCTGATGCAGGCAGCTACAGGAAAACTGAGAAGAGAAAACAGCAGCTAGATGGTATGGAGAGAACTTGAGGAGAATAAAAACAATTGTGCAGCTGCATTCTGGATTAGTCAATTGTCATGCAAACATTGCCCACACTTGCGGCTTTATTCTAACCTATCCTAACCTACTATTCACTTTTAGTTGGAATGCTCAGATGTGCTGTAACACTTCACATGTGATTAAAGTTATTTAATTAATTGTGTCTACTTTGTAAATTAACATACTTTTATCAACCATTATTATAATGACAGTTCATTGACATACAAATTCTTCTATAAACACTTAACTTTGATTTGTATTTTGAGTGCTTTAGGGAATGTTTATGTCTTTATATAGGATCCTGATATAATCATGGTCAGGTATACATTTAAGATTTCTTAGGAGGCTTGTTTCCCCTTCGAATTGAATGCATACCACAATATATGTGTATTCACATTACAGCCATTGATTATGGAGGGTGAGTGCATTTGCATATCCTGCCAATAACAGAAGTGTCAACAGTGTCCAGATAATTGCTTAATTATAATTTTAAATACACAGTTCTTGTTTCATTCAGGAGTGTCATAGTGAACTTAAATTATTGCATATACACTATATGATGAATGAATATACAGTATATGAACATTCATTCCTCTGTATTGAATGTTCTAACACAGACAGACTTCGAAAGCATTAAAAATGAAGATTTTTTTTAGCAAAAGGCCTGTCGTTACATGTAGATGTCTGTTAGACTTGTTTTGTAACTGATTTCGCATGCATGAAGCATATAAGTTTTGTATCCTTAGGGAGCACTTAAGAAATGTGACACCGCAGGCTGATCTTCAGCCAAAATACCAGACCTTTAAAGGTTAGTAACAATGATGTACTAAATCTAAAGGACATGCCAAACCAGTATATAACATCAAACATCAACCATTAATCACCCTTAATAGCAAGATATTTGTGAAAGAACATGTACAAAGAGAAACATGCTTATGAAGAATCTGTGATCTTTAGTAAAGCCACTACTGAATATCAAATGGTCTCATTTTAAACAGTATATCTATTATTTTTAAACATAATCTATTTTTTTTGTGTGCAAAAAGGGTCCATGTGCCACTTGGTTTGATTGTTTTACATGGCACAGTATATGTGTGTGTGTGCATGTGTGTGTGTGTGTGTGTGTGTGTGTGTGTGTGTGTGTGTGTGTGTGTGTGTGTGTGTGTGTGTGTGTGTGTGTGTGTGTGTGTGTGTGTGTTAGACTGTGGATTAACTGTGTGTGCGTGTGTGTGTGTGTGTGTGTGTGTGTCTGTGTGTGTGTGTGTGTGTTAGACTGTGGATTAACTGTCCATATGCTATATGGGGCCACTTTACCAGTATAGTATAACATTAGTCATGTTACAATTTACAGTCATGTCAATTTATCATATTGCTGTGACCAAGAAAGTAACTTGCTTTTGAAATGTAAGCTTAAGAGATCATATTAATTCATGCATGCATAAAGCACAAATAATGACCACTGCCAATTGTAATAGACTTTGTCAATCCATTTGTAATGCATTAGTGGCTTTCTATTTTACGCTTTTTCAATTTGTGGCCAAGTTAGTGCAGTATGTCTTACATTTGAGACTCAATGCACATTCCTTTAAAGGTGGGCTAAGTACACAAATCCTGTCTTTAAGTAAAAATAAATAAAGTAAACACAAATGGACTTTGACTGGGCCATTCTAACACATGAATATACTTCGATCTAAACCATTCCATTATACTGTAGCTCCGGCTGTATGTTTATTGTCGCTGTCATGCTGGTAGGTAAACCTCTGTCCCAGTCTTTTGCAGAATTTTTTTTTAAGATTGCCCTGTATTTGGCTTCATCAATCTTTCCATCAACTCTGAGAAGTTTCCCTGTCCCTGCTGAAAAAAAGCATCCCCACAACATGATGCTGCCACCACAACATAGCACACATTTCTAGCACACATAGAATTTGCCTTTAGGCCAAAAAGTTCAATTTTCATCTCATCTAACCAAAGCACCTCCTTCCACATGTTTGCTTTGTCCCCCACATAGCATGTCCCAAACTGCAACAAAAATGGGACTACGTATGGCTTTCTTCATGTCACTTTTCCATAAAGGCCACATTTGTAGAGTGCACAACTTATAGTTGTCCTTTGGACAGATTCTCCCAACTTAGTTGTGGAACTCCATCAGATCCATCATAGTTACCTTGGGCTTCTTGACTGCTTACCTGATTAATGATCTCCTTGCCCGGCCTGTCAGTTTAAGTGGACGTCCATGTCTTGGTAGTTTTGCAGCTGTGCTATACTCATTTCATTTTCAGATGATGGATTGAGCAGTGTCCAGTGAGATGTTCAAAGCTTGTGATATTTTTTTATAACCTAACCCTGCTTTAAACTCTTGCACAATCCCTAACCTGGCTGGTGTGTTCCTTGGGCTTCATGATGGTGTTTGTTTTTAAATGTTCTCTAACAAACTCCTGTAGGATTCACAGAATAGTACTGAGATAAAATTACACACAGGTGGATTTATTAATTAGGTGACATTTGAAGGCTGGATGGTTGAAAGTTTCTGGATTCTAGTTAACGGTATCAAAGTAAAGGGGGTTGAATACAAATACATGCAACACTTTTCAGATTTTTATTTCTAAAAAAGAAAAAATATTATAAAACAATTGTTTGTTTTCCTTCTACTTCACAATTATGTGAAAGTTTGTGTTGGTCTATCTGGAATTTCCTTTGATATCAATAAAGTATGTATGTATGTATGTATGTATGTATGTATGTATGTATGTATGTATGTATGTATCTATCTATCTATCTATCTATCTATCTATCTATCTATCTATCTATCTATCTATTAATGTATTTAAAAATCCCAATTAAATACATTAACGTTTATGATTGATATGGAAATGTGGAAAAGTGCATGGCGTGTCAATACTTTTGTAAGGTAATGTTTCCTGGTGAAGGTAGTGTATTGACGTGGGAAATGGTATGGGCATACTTCTGGTCAATCAATAATTGCTTATAATCTCCTGTCAATAAAAATATATCTTAGTAATTTTTACTTGTATCTCGCAAGGAAGCAGGTTTGAATAACCTTTTACCACCATCACAGTTTCTCATCGATGCATTCATTTTAAGCCTAAACATAAAGCAAGATGAAAATAACTTCAGAAAATAACCTTAATTCAATGGACAAAAAAAAGAAAATAACATTCAAAGCGTGTTTTCTGTTTGTTACACTCCTGTATCGACTGTCTACTTCTTCCTACATTAGTTCATACTCTGCTGTTGACAGTTATGCACATCTTTTCTACTGAATATGGGTATGCTTTGGGCTTAAAGCACACATCACTATCTTTGCCATGCTTGCCTTATGCTTCAACAGAGCTCTCTCTGTGCCTTTTTTTTAAGTGATTCTGTTTCATTCACCCAGACGATTTCCAGTCAATAGTGTTCATCAGTTGCCGGAACTTGAGGTAAACAAGCTTTCTTTTAGCACATACTTGCATGCTCTGTTGGACAACAGTTATCACAAACCGTTTCAGATAAAAGCCTCAGGGCTTACACCGCAGTAGTAATCTATCACATACCTACGATGGCATAATAAAATGTTGTCACACTAGGCTGAATATCAAGGTGGGTCATTGTCTAACAAGTCAGTACATGATTTTAACAGTTTGAAGTATCTCTAAATTGATCAGTTAAGTGAAAAAAGCATTAGTTTTAAGCAGGATGGTATCAGTAATGAAGGTATGGAGGTATACTGTGAAAAGAAAACTGCCCCTGTGGTCCACTAAGACATGTAGTCATAAACACCAGTATATTTAAGACAATGAAATATTTAAATTTGTTGAAGTAAATTGGGTACTAGATCTCCAGCAGGAAAGTAAGACATACTGTAGGTGTCCATTTAGGTAATTTGGGCTATGCAACATTAAGTCCTCTAATTATTTTTCTAATATCACCCAAATGAGGATGGGTTCCCTGTTGAGCTTGGTTTCTCTCAAGGTTTCTTCCTATTGCCATCGCAGGGAGTTTTTCCTTGCCACCGACACCTTCGTCTTTCTCATCAGGTACATCAGGTACAATCTGGTCATTTTTACTCCATTCTGTTTTTTTTTATGCTAAAGGTGAGCTACAGTACAAAAGCTAACCAGCTTCGAACACAAGGCTGAATCCCTCCTTTAAATCCTAATTCTTAAATCTACTTGGTGTTTAGAACAAGTGATTGCACACACTAAACACTAGTTTTCCATTTAACGTTATTCAGGATTTAACCTGGAAACTGGAGGTTAATAGATGATATTCTAAACCCACATAAGTGGTTTGACATATGCCTTTCCACCACCTCACCACATCACCTTTTGGCGACATAGTAACCCTCATTAATTACACTTAAACTGTCAGTCTTTAACTGAGCAGTAAATAAGCAATATCACACAAGACGAAATGCTGTTGTGCTAGATATCAGAACGGTGTCCCCTGTGCTTCCTGGAATAGGCTTCAGGGCCCCTCTGATCCTACACAGTTTAAGCTGTAAGGAAAACAAATGATGAATAAATAATTGAATGAAAGCATGAATGAAGGAATCAACGATAGGTTGACTAACATAATATTACATTTCTTGTCACTCACCAGAGATACTTTATGCTCCTTGGTCTCTGTATAAAGGAGAAAGGCAGTTGCTTTTCAGTATGATTTCCAAATCTCATGTATTCTCTACAATTAGTGAGGAAAAAGAATGTGCAAAGCATTTATCTAACATTGCTTGAGGGATTGTGAAATACACATACATACACACACATACACACACACAGCTTAGGCAGTGCTTTCATTTCATGTTATAAGAATGAGTCATAAGGCCATCTGCAGGTGCATGGTTAGATGCTATTGAATACATCGCTAAGGACTGGCCTATGTTTGCTTTTTTAATCTCTCCCTCTCTCTCTCTGTCTCTCTCTCTCTCTCTTGCCCTCTCTCTCTCACACACACACACACACATACATGCACATGCACAAACCATTACGGTTTGATTCCTATTTTTGTCAGAAAAAAACATTTCATAGCACCCCGACTCTGCCCATCACTCTTGCCATGACCTAACCCACTGCAATCTTCTTGACCTGGTGTTAATGGTGCCTTTCACTGATGCACACAGACTAGAACAAACACACTCATTCATGCATCATGCATCAAAATGCTAATGTGGGTGAGCTGCACCACATTTTCACCAGGAATTATAATTACACAGTCTAATTCCCCTTACAGAAAGGCATTATAATTTGTTTCTGAACGGTCACACTCTTCTGGCACTGGAAATGTAAATCATCGTGCTCATGACGTTTTTGTAACTTTTATGCAGGATCAAGGTTTTTTTTCAGCATTATTGTGAAATAATAATGAAAGAATAATCTAATTCTAATCAGAGCATGACTTACACAATTACACAAAAATCATTCCTTGCTTCTGAAGAACGCTGCTACTTGGGAGGATGATCTACATAAAACTTCAATCTACAGATAAACTACAGTAATTTCCAAATCATAAACAATGATTTATTTTGGTGACCAGTATACGAACATTAAAATAGGTCCCTGCTTTGTCTTGTGTGGGTGTGGAAAATGTATTGGTTCACACAAACGCTGAGGTAGTTCAGTGACAAAGAGATGTATAATTGTAAAAAGGTTAGGGTGTGAATGAAGGCGTCATCAACAGGTGTAAATGGGCGTGCTTCTGCAGTACTCGGTCAAATCAGATCATATAATTCCATTAAAGGACTGGATACAGCAAAGGAAGATTTTCATAATGACAACTTGTATACCAATACATTAGTTGTACAATGAGTACAATGTAAAAAGTAGGGTATTCATTCATTAAGTTTTTTTTTTAGTGTTCAGCACAATAAAGCACAAAGTAACACATTTAAAGGGGTTGAGGTCTTCATTCTAAGATGACATACTGTTAAAAAAGTGTTTGAAAATACAGTACCTCTCTCTCCTCATTAATGTAAACATGGTCATTTTGTATGATCTCCAGACCAGAACCTGGGCAGGACCTGCGACAAATTTCTAGTTACATGAACAATGTGTGTGTTATTAAGCATAGTGGTTATGGCCTCCATGAACACAGAACTCACAATCTGAAAGTCTTTCCTCTTACTTGGCAAACTCTTTACTGTAAGCTTGTCAAAGCAAATCAGGAACATTCATCATACAACTCATGCTCATACAATAACTGATAGCAACGAATAAATTTTGTGTACACTTGTGCCAAAATGTGGTTGCTATGATACACATTAATGGATAATAAGGATAAGGGGAGTGACATATTACTCAGTGTAAGAAACAATGAGTCTCCTGCATCTAAAATCGAAATCTGCTAACAATTTCTTTAATTAAGCCATCATATCTTTGTCTTTTGTTTTTATGTGATTTCTTTTTTATGTGACCAGGGGATTTGCAATAATGATTCTTCCATTTTCACTCGGGGCTTTGTTGTAGCACGCATAAGAGGATAAAAGGTGAATCGATGGGAATCGGTTATGAAACTACAAACAAGTATGGGCTGGAATGAAGTCTTACCCCACTCATCTGTTAACCTTTCATGTATCTATTCCTTATCCTTGTGTTTTAGGGGGGAGAAAAATCTTATTTAAAACTTGAATGCATTGCATTAAACTGAAAGGAAGGGCTCCAGGCACACCATGTAGAAATTCAGCTAAAGCTACAGTCGCAAAAGTTTTATTCACTACACACTACTGAGGATGATTTTATGTTTCTGTCAGGCAGTGGTGGCAAATGTGTGAAATTGGGAAGTGAGCATGTTTAATGTCTCACTCAACCTTTATTTGGCATATTACATGGCTTTATGTTGCTTTATGCTGTCATGTAAAATAGTAAACTAATAACTTTCAGTACTTCTGTGAAACATAGGTTTAAGTAGTAATATATTTATGCTCTAACGCCTACTAAGATTGAAGAAGACCTTAAGAGGATTTTAAGATGCTGTCAGATGCTTTTTCTATGTGACCCAAATACTGGAGCAATCCACAGAAAAGCTGCAGAGGCTAAATTGAACACACACACACACACACACACACACACACACACACACACACACACACACACACACACACACACACACACACACACACACACACACACACTGTCTGTCCCATGTGCTATAAACTGATATGCTGTTTTTAACAATATTTTCTGATTTTCTCAAAAAACATTTGTGAAAAACATGGAATATGCTGTGTCAGAAATATTTAAGCAGGATGGTGAAGGAGCTCACTGTATAGATGAGCAGTGATTTTTGTGTGCTAAAGGTACTGTATATTGATTGCACTATGTTTACCATATCGAACGTCTTATTTAACTCATGGTCTTCTGTATACTTAATGTGCACCACAATATTGAATAGTCATATTTGCTCTGCATACATAATTAAGTCACAGAACAATTCCTACATTTTCAGCATTAAAAAGCATATATACACTTTTTACAATCCATATAGTTTTTTTTGCAGATGTTTTTGCAATTTGAGCCAAAGGCGTATGCTATTTAAATGTACATACCGTTTTTTTTTTTTTTTTTTCACAGCCTGAGTGCAAACCCACTGGTTTTACAGGTTCCAGCTGTCAGTAGACGATCATAGGTTTGTTATATGGTATCTGCGGTCAGTTCTAGGAACTTTCATGGCTTTGTTCATGCTTGTCTATTTTCACTACAGGACAAAATATTTGTGAGATATTACACAGGTGTCAGAAAGGGAGAAGTTGCTAAAGGTAAGAATATTTTATAAACTTTCTATAATTAAACATTTTTCCTAAAGTAAATCCAAAACCTTTGTAGAGTAGATCTACTGTATGTTGCTTTCAGATGCTATTTATAATAAGCAGTATATGAGCTTTACAAGCTAGAAATTTTAAGAAATATTAAGATGCTACTGTATATTTGTTCAAAATATGATCGTTCTCTCGTATACATTAAAGATGCCAACAAATATAGATTTTTAGGGATATAATACTAACATTAATTTTAAATTTCTAAACATTAATCTGCTGACATGTACATGGATTTTTGTAACTCTGATCTCACATATCGATCTGAAATTTATCATTAAGTCTGAGTGCATACTTCATGCGTGACACTCATGAACAGTGTCATCGTTAGTGAAATTATGCAGCTCCTGTGTGTACTGAGTCCTTAGGTCAAACCGTACAAATATGTGTGTACGTATGTGTGGGTGTGCGTTTGTTTAGGAATGTGTCTGTGATTAAATGATTATAGAGACACACACAGTTACATTTCAGTTTTGTTTACAAATATGTTATATGCAGTATAGGTTTTAATGTAGTATGACTTTAAAAAAAAACGTAAATGTAGGACAGAAAAGAGCTGTTTGTTTGTGTATGTTCTGTAAAATCTGACTTGTTTGACTTATTGACTAATTTAACAGGTTTGGTTAAATGTTTCAGGTTTCAGCTTAAATGTATCATATTACCGTCATAATGAACTATTCCACATGAACCATTGTAAAGATTAGACATACTGTATGCTTGTTTACCATACTGTGAATGTGCTCTTTTGATACTCTGCCATAAATGTCATCCATCCATGGAAAATTTATATACATTTCACATAAAATGTTCATAACTGGTAAATCTTTATTAGTGAGATTTTTCTAGTGAGGGTGCTATACCACAAATGTGGAATGTGTTCAAAACTAACAGAATCTCCTGTAAAAATTGCTTAATCTTTAACCTCCTGAGACCCCAAATATTTCTTCCCAGTCATTATCTTTATTAGTATCTGATAATTATACATTTAAGTTTGGCGCAATAAGTTTGCCTAATAGTCTTCATATTTGGATTACACAAGGATATACAGTTCAGACAATATAGTTGGGAGAATATTTTATGTCTTCATACTGAGGACATTTGGGCCTCAAGAGGTTCATATTTTACAGTATTTCAGTAGCAAATACTAAAACTCATTTCACAACAGGACTTGTTAAATGTAAATTAAAATTTATATCTCCAAATTTATATAAATTGTATATAAGTATACAAGACAGTTTTTTTAATACAAGCTAGCAATCCTGCCCACCTTCCACTGAGAGTTTTCAATAAAAATAGTGTACAAGTTAAATTAGACTATGTTATGTATATGGTTAGGAGTACATGCTGCAACCGCTAATAACTAAGTAACATGACAAAAATCAAAGCCTTAAAATTAAAGCATGGGACTGTTTTCAGTCAAGATGATGTCATAGTGGCATGAGAATTGTGGCCTCCATCTCCTAGTTGAGGACTTGAGCACGTCTTTAAGTTTTCATGTTTTGTGCATGCTTGGTGGGTTTTCTCCAAGTGCACTATTTTCTTCTCACAGTCCAAAGACATGCAGAGTTGGCTAATTGGCATTTTCAAATTGCCTGTAGAGACTGTGTGAATGCTTGTGCCCTGCGTTGGATTGGCACCCCACCCAGGTTGTATCCCGCCCAGTGCTTCTAGTCATCTGGCATAGGCTCCAGGCCTCCTAAAACCTTGTACAGGAAAAGTGGTATAGAAAGTGAGTGAGTGAGTGAGTGAGTGAGTGAGTGAGTGAGTGAGTGAGTGAGTGAGTATACTTTTTATCAATTATTTATTTCTTTTAATTTTTAATAAACATGGCTCGTCTGTACAGCAGCATATAAAATTTATATAAAGTAATTCTTTCTATACATACATACATGCATACAAGAATATGATCAGCATAATTAATTCCTCAAATTCCCAGGGTCTCATGAACCCACCAATTATTGTAACAGCTAAGTAATCAGCCTGGTTTTGTCACACTAGCTTTGACATGTTTTTTTTTTTATTTTTTTTTTTTTACATGTAGCGATGATAAAGCTACATTCCCATGTTAATCTCTGTGTTTATTAGACATGTCTGGGCATCTATTCCACTTATTCATATTTAAAAACACCTCCCATCAGTGAGAACAATTACATTTTCCACTATAGGAAATGATTCAGTTCAAGACTTCTGAAGAACAAACTGGTGTCAACAACCTTTACTTGTGCAAATCTGTACAGCTTATATTAAACAAAGTTAAGACAACTAGTTTTTCTGAACTGAAATATGTCTCTGTTTTGCATGAACGTCAATCAGAAATAAGGTGCTCGCCTTTTAAAATCTGGTTACTCACAGTGTGAAAAGGGAGAAGTTAATACAAAAAGTCTATTCAGACTGTTGGCTAAAATATTTTTGTGTGTGTGTGTATGTTCTCTGTGTATGATGGTTAAAAACATTTTGGTTTGTTTTTATGTGTATGCTATTGGTTTACCCGTAGTTTCCCCTGCATACATGGATCTGTCAATCAAATAAAGATATATTATGACATAAAACCTGATGATGCTGATGATGCTGATGATGATGATGATGATGATGATGATGATGATGATGTCTGCTGTTACATTTGTTTAGGAATTCCTGTGATGTTCTTATATCCAAAAAGTCTTTAACCCAATCAAACAATTCTAAGGTGGTTCACCGAAAACACACACTCCCACGTTGGTCGACAGGGCTTTTGTCTTGGTGTGTTTCCAAAACCTGGATACTTTAAGGCAAGTGTTGAGTAGGTGCTGCTGTTCCTTGTGGAATAACGAGTTTGACAAAAGTCTCCTGTGAGTCCCATTTTCTACTTTACACTGACTTTAACCTCTGAATCTATCTTCACTTGAATAGTTCTTCCATTCAAACGACCCAACAGAATTTCTGTTATACTATATAGAAATTTGAGGTCATTGTGTTTACATATTAGACTATTTTATGTCCTTTCTTTATTAAGTATTAATTTTACCCTGAAATAATATTACTATTGCAGGGGAACACCCAGATTTGTATATTGTGACCTGACAATAAGCTGACTTGTTTTTGCGACAGATTTTTTGGAATTATACATTATTTTAAATAGGCAATAATATTATTGGCAAAAAAAAAAAAAAAGGATTAACAATGTATACGGCATTAATAAATAAGGTCGCAACCTTAAACCCTAACATGACAAAATTATTACATGTAAAAAAGAAAAAGTATTACTACCATAATGCCTGGAATTTACTACATACGACAGTGAGGAATTCTGTCACTTCCTGTGCCGTACCTTAATTACTTTTGAATAGATCAGGCTTTGCTGGAATGTTTGTCCTCAGCAAAGTGAGCTTTCTAGCCTAGGGAGAGGCTTTGCTTACACACGTTTACTGAGTGACTTTCCTTTAGTGCTTTGCTCAAGTAGTTTGTGTGTGTGCGTGTGTGTGTGTGTGTGTGTGTGTGTGTGCGTGCGTGCGTGCTGTGCGTGTGTGTGAGTGTTGTGTGTGAAAGAGAGAGAGAGAGAGAACCAGAATGTGCGACTTCATTCAGCATGCTGAGAGTGTGGACATGTATTTAATAGAATAACTATTTCTGTCCTGTGTTTTGGTTTGAGTAAACTGTTCACCTGGTTTGTTAAGGATACAACATAGTGGAACTTGTTTAAGTAAGTAACGTTTCATTGATTTGATTTGAATGATTTATTTATGATTGTTTATTAAAATATTGGACAGTCTCTGGGATCTTTGCATATTTCCATTTTACATAAATCTCTCTATTGACAGAAATAAAAAAATATATTGGTTTAGCAGTGACTATCTAGCATTTGTCTGTCCATCTTCGTGTAACCACTGACTTCATTAACACTGTTTTTAACTGTTTTGTTTGTAATTGTGTCAGACAGTGCTACTGCTATCTGAAACACAAAATTAAAAGCTCTTTTTAGTTCTTCTGCCAAACAAGTTTCTGCAAACAGTTTTGTGTAACCCTTAGCTTAAGCTTACATATCTAAACATACACAGTCAAATAGAACATTACAGGAAAATGTGAGCCTTTGGGAACATTTCAAATGAATTATATAATAATGATTTGCTAACCATGCTGCAGAGTGAGCTAAATAAATGTTTGCATGGCTATAACCACTTAATGCTGGCAATATTAAGAATCCATATTATGCAAGTACCATTACTGGCAATTTTACAAAAGAATTAAATATTATTTTACGTTTGCTGTGGCGTGCTCATTAACTTGGTGCAATAGTTCAATACAGAGTTGGATTTATTAATTTCTTTAAATTAACAGCAGGTTTTACAGTATATATGAAATTATTTGTCTAAGTATTTGAGGATGTTCAGACTACAGCTGATAAAGGTGTCTTTTGATGGATATTCCACTTTTTATTTCACTATGTCAGTAGTTTTCATTGAGGTATAATGTGTATCACACCTGACACAGAGTTTGGGTTGGTTGTTCTATGGTATATCTGGTAATGGAAACTGTTTGCCAAGTAGAATGTGATGGCCAAATCAGATGGACAAACTAAGAGCTTAGACCTGTGGTTACACTCTGAAATATATTGTTTCTTTTTTGTGTCTGAGGTAATACAACGTATTTATTTTTACAATTGTTTGCACTAGAGCTCTCATTCGTTTGCTGTTCTCTCGCTGTTAACATTTATATTCGACATGGCTGGTAGGTCTTTTAGTTGTCTTGTCCTGCAAACACATCATTGAGATAGAATGCCTGGAATGAGCCTTTGGCATGTTTACTGTGGCTGGGATTGTTCATTAGATGCCATGCAACCATGAAACTACCTTCAACCTTCAATTATATATATATATATATATATATATATATATATATTTACACATTGCAAATCAGGGTTATTCCACCAAATACTGATTTCTTAAGGTTATTTAGCCAAAGCATTAACAGAATTTGTTTACACATTATTTGCATTTTGACTTATTAAAGCTCTTTAAATACTGTATGATATTGGGTTATTTTGATGTCTTGTAATGTTTTCATTTCATTTAAATTTACACTCTAAATAACAATAGTTATATTTTACATATTTTAAATATTGTAAGCAATTCACAAAAAATTAAACAAAACTGTTCATGGCACCAAAATATGCACCTGTAGGAAAAAAATAAGGATGTAAGGAATTACTAATGCTGCAGTGGTATAAATCTCAGTTCTGCTTACTGTGTACTGTATATTTCAATTATACTATGTGATTATATCATTTTGTCTAAAGATAAGGTCTTCTCCTTCTTCTTTGTCTTTCGGCTGTGATCGAAAGACAAAATATTATATGTTATATGTATGTATTCAGTTGTTTTAAAATAATAAATAAAAGAGCTACAGTGGTTCTGTAGAACAAATGTAACATTCTGTTTAATAGTTATTACTGTTATTAATAGTTATAAGTCATTATGAATGACTAGTAATCATTACAAGTAATTAACTAATGGATCTTTATAGTTAATACTGTAGAATAAAAGATGTGTACAGGAAAAAACAATCTTCCATTTGTGCATGGTTACATGAACCACTTTTCTTTATTCCAATTTAAATTGCCCTAATTAGGAATTACAGCCTTACTTTTAACATGGACACTAGTCTGGTAAGATCTGCATTTACATGCTCAAAGCATTTAATTAGAATGTACCTTTTTTGATATGCACAATGTGTTTTTTTCTGGTGTGAAGCATTGAATTTACCATAAATATAACAGAAGAAGAAGAGTTTTTTCCAACATTGTGGCTGAGGAAGAATTTTTTTTGCATTTTTGCTGTTATTTCTAATTAAACAGGAATCTCAGGAGCATATAGAGCTCTTGCACTTTTAAAACAGGTGGAAAACACACATGCTGATTAAGAACAATAAAGTTTCCCCCTAGAATCTCATCAGATCACCTAATGTTTCCTCCATGTGGGCATATGTACACAAAAGGACTATATTTATCACAGCACAAGAAAAGTGATTGTATCAAATTTTTACATAGTTAATAATTTCCTACTAAAATGATTATTAATGGGTTATACCTTCTCTCTAATTTTAATTCAAAATGTCCAGTTTGTTCTAATTGTGGTGGTTACATGGTGCATTTTTCTTCTGATTGAGCTATTATTGAAATTAGTAATAAAATATTAGGGTTCATGTAAATGCAGCTAATAATTCTGTGGTCTTATTTGATTTGTATAGAATTAGCTAACAGATATGTAGAAAATAATGCTGCAACTTACTTTCTGTTCTAATTTTTCTTGACAGATTTTGTCTGTGACGTGTGTTGATCAAGAAGTTGGTGGCTATCGGTGCCCACATCAGGTTGATGTGATGAGTGTACCCAGGATCCTTGATGCTGGGCTCCTATTCATCTTCATTTCTATTGGATTTAGTCTACATGTACCATTGCAGGGTAAGAAGCATGGGCATAAAATGTCTCAGTGGATGCTTTGCTTCTCTTTACTATGTTTTTTACTGCATTATCCTTTGAAACTGGGTTCATTCTTCAACTAATACATTCTAATAACATTTCATGTAAAACGTGTTTAATAAATGTGTATTTACACTAAATTATACCTGCAACCAAACATATTGAGAATAACAATTTAATGGTTTTCATAACAACAGTTTGACCGCAAAATGAGAACACCATTTTTGCATTTTTAAGAAAAACAAGATTCTGAAGCCATTAGGGCAAACTGATATAGAATATTTTGTGCATGTTTTCATTTGGCACAGTGGATAAAACAGCCTGCAACTGGGTTCGAGTTAATTCAAGTATGCATTTTAGTATCAATAATAATTCAGTTTGAAGCCATTATCAACCTCTGCCTCTAACAGTTTTAGTGCTCTTTCGTTACATGACAGCTATCTATCATAGTATAGCAACATATGACATTCCTCTTGTGCATCAACCAAGCAGGTGTCTGTCAGTCATTTAATATTTATAACATTACAGGAATAGAGGAAAGAACCAGAAAAATTTAATGCAACAGCTTCCAACAGCTCTTCATACATTATCTTTTCACACACAAAGCATGAATCTCATTTGTCTTGAACACAAATTGCTCCTCCATATGTGACTTTTTAAAATGTAATTTCTTTCTATTCCATATAGCTTTGTTAAGTGTATAACATGATTTCACAGAATGCATCACAGACATCAGACAAGGCATACCTGTCATTTATAACTGCCGGAGTGACGTAAAGTGTAAAACGTCATGTCTTTTGACTTAATCATGCTCCAAAAAACATTTGAACACATTCAAACTACTCATGGCAGCCAATGTGTAGCACATGAAATATCTTCACTTAACTCATCATAAAGTGTTGATATTGCTCTAAAATCTGCCAGCTATGTGTCACGCAAAACGTGAAAGTTTAAATCTTGTGAACTAAGATGAAATAACAATTTTCAATTTATCCATTTTGCTATAGACAAGCCTATATTATTCTTCTATCAGAGAATATTAATGTGTTAAAATGAGTAAAAGTCCCAAAAGGTTTTTTATGTGTTCTGCTCTCAAACTATTCATGATTAAACCTGAAAAAAGGTCACAAAGCTAAAATAATAAATGTATGAGTTTATGTGTTGAATTGAATATTTTTTCATTCATTTTATACTGGGATGCAAAACTGATGACCAGTTTGAAAGGAAAATATTACAAAATATACCTCCTGACCAAAATGATTAATCAATCAAAACTGATTATCATTTTGGCAATTATAGCTTACAGCTAATGAAAACCCAAAATTCAGTATCTCAGAAAATTAGAATATTGTGAAAAAGTTAAATATTGGAGATTCATGGTTTCATACTCTAATCTGCTAATTAACTCACTGAGCCTTTAAATGGTCTCTCAGTCTGGTTCGGTGGGCCACAAAAGGTCGTTGCTAAAGAAGCTGGCTGTTTACAGATTGCTGTATCCAAGCACATTAATGGAAAGTTGAATGGAAGGAAAAAAGGTGGTAGAAAAAGGTGCATAAGCAACAGGGATAACTGCAGTCTTAAATAGATTGTGAAACTAAGCCCATTCAAGAATTTGGGGGAGATAAAACAGGAGTGGACAGCAGCTGGAGTCAGTGCTTTAAGAGCCACCACGCACAGACGGATCCAGGACATGGACCACAACTGTTGCATTCCTTGTGTTAAGCCACTCTTGAACCAGAGACAACATCAGAGGTGTCTTACCTGGGCTAAGGACAAAAAGGACTGTTCAGTGGCCAAAGTCCTCTTTTAAGATGACAGTAAATTTTTCATTTCATTTGGAAATCAAGGTCCCTGTGTCTGGAGGAAGAGAGGAGAGGCAAAGAATCCAAGTTGCTTGAAGTCCAATGTAAAGTTTGCAGTCAGTGGTGGTTTGGGGTGTCCTGTCATCTGCTGGTGTTGGTCCACTGTGTTTTATCAGGTCCAAGGTCAGCACATGATGTTATAGAGCACTCCATGCTTCCCTCTGCTGACCAGCTTTATGGAGATGCTGATTTCATTTTCCATACTCCAAAAGTACTAATACCTGGTTTACAGTAAGTACCATGGTTTCCCTGTGCTTGATGGACCAGCAAACTTACCCAACCTAAACCCCATAGAGGATCTATGGGGTACCGTTATAAGGAAGATGTGAGACACCAGACCCAACAATGCAGAAAAGCTGAAGGCCGTTACCAGAGCAAACTGGACTTCCATAACATGTCAACAGCCAGGCTGATCGCCTCCATGCCTCGACGCATTGATGCAGTAATTCATACTTTTCAGTAGTTCAACATTCCTGTGTAAGAAATCTTTTTTTGTTTGTTTGTTTGGTTGGTTGTTTTAAGTAATATTCTAATTTTAAGAGAAATTCAGAGATTTGGGTTTTTCGTTTGCTGTAAGCTATAATTATCAAAATTAAAGGAAATAAACACTCTATACAGTACAGACCAAAAGTTTGGACACACCTTCTCATTCAGCGAGTTTTCTTTATTGTGTTCTTTATTGTGTTCTTTAGCCCAAACAAGTCTCTTCTGCTTGTTGCCTGTCCTTAGCAGTGGTTTCCTAGCAGATATTCTACCATGAAGGTCTGATTCATACAGTCTCCTCTTAACAGTTGTTCTAGAGACGTGTCTGCTGCTAGAACTCTGTGTGGCATTGACCTGCTCTCTGGTCTGAGCTGCTGTTAACCTGCTATCTGTAAGAAATAAAAAGGTTAGACTTTAGGACAATGGAAGCACACTTCATGCATAATGCCCAACATATAAACCTCTGGATGCAATGTTATAATCTGTGGTTGCTTCAGTTGGCCAGGTCTAAGCATAGCAGATGTTACAGTATATTGTGTGAATGACCAGGTTATGACATCGATGGCTTTCTTTCCCCTGATGGCATGGGCATGTTACAGAATAACAATGCCAAAGTTCACCTGGCTTAAATTGTGAAAAGGTGTTTCACAATTTTCACACATTACTGGCACCACAGAGTCCTGATCCTAGTCCCACAGTAAATCTTTTGAACAAAAATAAATGTTGAAACAATGCCATTTCAAATGTGCACCACAATCAAAGCTGATATTGGTCGAATGAAATATTAGAATGCGCAACCTTTTTTGTTTGTTTGTTTTGCCAAGACCAGAAACATGTTGACAAGATAAAATTGAGGATAATTCCTTGATTTTGAAAAGGTTGGAATTGAAAAGCATTCACAAACACAAATTTGCTTTGAGAGGCTACCTCATCAGCCATCTACATTCACTGCACGTAAAAGTCATACAGTAATTCTCAAATGTGCTTCTGCATGCTGTTGGTAATTTGACAATAGTACACAATTTGCGTGACATCGGAATGAATTTAAAAGTTACAAAGTAGATCATTTGTTTTTCTTCTTTGAAATTTTTGGATGGATGATCCTCCATTTACTCAATTGATGATCCTTCTCTGTTATGATATACACATGATTCAAAACTGAACATGTATATTTACGTGATATTTTGTTCTTTGACTGCACATTCTTTAATTACAGATGTACTGAGTAGTTACATTAGAAGTGGTCCACATAGACAGGCAGTATTACTAAAAATAATAAAAAAGTTCAAAATAAGTGTGAAATAATTAAAAGTGACTAACAACATGATTATTATATGTTTCACATGCATATTTCTTTCCATGTTCTTCCCATGTTTTTGTATTTCTTTTTTCCTTTCTCTCTCTCTCTCTCTCTCTCTCTCTCTCTCTCTTTCACTAAAACAAGCTACTGAACTGTAATATTATGTAGAAATAAACCTGAGAACACACATACAGTATATAATACCTGAACCTATGACAACAATGATATTTTAAATCTAAAATAATTTTTTCGTTTTTTTCTTCAGTGGAGCAGCCGCCAACAATCACAGCACAGACTGTGGGATCTGTTGTTGCACTTCCAATTGATCGTAATTTCACTTTGACATGTGAAGCTACAGGGAATCCAAAACCAGTGTGAGTTAGACCAACATATGATATACATACATATGATGTTTTTTTCTTTATTAAAAATCCAGCAGACATATTTGTGCAGCTTACGTTCTGTGGTATTTAATTACAGTATATACAAATTAGTTTGGTTAAGAAGTCTAATTTTCTTTATGATTTATAGGTTTAACTGGACAAAAAATGGCCTGAAGTTTAATCCACATAATGACCCAAGACTCAAAAACTTTGAAAACAGTGGAAGTTTTGTTATTCCAAACAACAAATACATTGTAGAATATCAGGGTAAATACAGATGCTATGCATCTAATAAGCTGGGAGTAGCAATGTCAAAGGAAACACATTTCATTGTACCTGGTAAGTTATTTTACAGAAATATCAGTGCTGTTGCTTATTACATCATATTTATTGATGATAGGACGTCTAACATTTCATATTTTTTTCTTTTTGAAATTTTTTCAAAGCTTCACCAAAATTTCCAAAACACCATATACCGCCAGCTGTGGTTAAAGTGGGAGATCCAGTGGTTTTGGAATGTAACCCACCAGAAGGCATTTTACCCCGCAACCTTTACTGGATGAATATTGGTTAGTCATTTTTTAAGCTGATTAGTTTCAGTGCTAGGCATCATGGTGGAATAGTGATTAGTATTGTGGCCTCACATCTCCAAGGTTCACCAGTCAGTCACCAGTACCACCTTCAGGTCTGTGTGTGTGTGGAATTTTCATGTTCTCCTTGTGCTTGATGAGTTTCCCCTGGGAGCTATGGTTTCCTCCATCGGTCCAAAGACATTAAGTGTAGGCAAACTGGAACTTCCAAATTGGTCATATAGTGTAATAAAGTATGTGAGGATGTGCATGCATGTGGCTTTATAAGGAAATTGAGGAAACCACAGTACCTGAAGAAAAACCACCAAGCATGAGGAGAAAATGCAAACTCCATGAATCTTAAGGATGCCGCACCTGCCCATGGATGTCAGCCAAGGGAACAAAATTGGCTGTGCTTACTGTACGTGGCTAAAGGCTGATTTGTGCTTTTGCTTTAAGTTTTCCCCGTTGGTCTCATGTGGTCACATCCCTTTTTACATAGCCTGACGTGTACCTCCCCAGAAATGCAACTGCATGTCACAGTGACAAAGACCACAACAACTGTCATATGTCCACCTGGTAGTATTTTCGGTTTTTTACACTTCCATTTTTAATTGAGTAAACAGTATACTAACCTTCCCCTCCACTGTCTTTACTCATTTCTGCATTGCAATAATTTTAGTCAAAGTAACTGTTGTTAAACATCTATTAGCTCCATGTCCATCAACATCCGTTAAGTTTCATTTGCCATTATTTGCAGTAACCTGAAAAAAAAAAAACCTTTAACACTGTGTTGAAGAGACTCAACACAGTGTTAAAGAAACCCCACTGACCACTAATGGTTTGGCAGTGCAGAGTGGCACAGACACACCAGTGCATAAGTATAAACGTTCACAATGCCATAAGCCACTTGGTGTAGGCTCCGCTTAGACTTGACACAGAAGCAAAAAGCAGGCTTACTCTCTCCCTTCTCAATCACAGTGATGCTAGCCAATAGTAAGCGTCTGTGAGCTCATGTAGTATATATATGTTGGTATGATTTCTTTTTTTGTAGCAAAAATTGCAGTTGATATTTGGTTTTTAGCTTTCTCGGTTATCAGTCACTGTATGATGTGGTGTGGACAGGCAACCAAACTGGTGACGCCAACCCGAAAAAATGCTGTCTCTAATTTAGTCTTGATTAATTGACATTTGACAGTTAAGGAGTTTAAAATTATCAACAGGAGATTAAAATTAACAACAGAGGAGGGTGAAAACTATTACATGCTTCCTCCAAGACATGAAAAGCTAGCCAACCACTGCTGCTCACTTACACACTTAAACAAAAGTGCTGTCCACCCCATTCTGCATGCATCAGCTCACAGACCCTGATTTGCTATTGTCACTGTGGTTGATCTAAATAACTGTACTCAGGAGTTTTAAATTATTATATGGATTATTGTTTTTATTGATTAATAATGGCTGATTTCATGGAGGGTGCACAAATCTCTGAAGGGCACTGTATGCTGTATCATAAGATGAAGTGTTTTCTACATACTGTTTTTTTTTTGTACTGTTTGCAGGTCTTCAACACATTGAACAGGATGATCGAGTATCCATGGGCTTGAACGGGAACCTGTACATTTCAAATGTGCTAGAAAAAGACAACCGTAGTGACTACTGCTGTCATGCTTCTTTCCCAAGAATTCGCACCATTGTCCAGAAAAGTCCCATGGCTATTTTGGTCATATCCTGTATGTCACACTCTTTATTTTATATGTCTCATGAAATGCACATTGAAAATTTTAAAACTTTAAGTTTTTAAAAACTGATTATCATTTAATCAGTTATTCTGGCATTTAATGGCATTTAGCATTTAATCTCTTATTCTGGAGTACAATATTAGAATAAGGCAAGCAATTTTGTTGATTCTGAAATGTAGTCCCCACTGATAATATCAATTAGTTTTGTAATATAACAGTTTTGGGTGCAGTTATTTAATAAAATGCTTGCACTTATTACACTTTTCTTTGCAGCAAACTCAACAGGAGAAACTCATGTCACAAGTGAGTCAAATATCCGTCAAATGTGCATTTGTATTATTATTATATATATTTTTTAATGATTACAAAGTTACTGATTATTAGATTATCGTGGTTTATATTTGAGTTACATTATTCATTTTTGGAATTTGCATTGTCAGTTTCTAACAGAAAACCAAATCTTCTGGTGCCCTCTGGTGATCTATCCCAAAGATATCTGGTGCAAGGACAGGATCTTGAAATTGAGTGTATTGCAGAGGGATTGTAAGTTTGTGCTCCTGTTGTAAAATCTTAGTTAACTCTCAGAAATAACGTTCAGAATTATCAGTGTTAGCATTAACCTTACAATATACAAAAATGTGCATGACCTGCATTATTTCAGTGTGTACTCTTTCTATTAGCCCCACACCAATAATAGAATGGAGCAAGACAGAAGGGAAATTGCCAAAACGGACCAACATTAAGAACTATGGAAAATTGTTGATTATAACAAATGTCACAGGGGATGACAATGGAAAATACATGTGCAAGGCGAAGAATTCTGCTGGTGAAACCATTCATTTGTTCGACATTGCCATAGAAGGTTTGAAATTATTCTCATTCTGTTTCTGCATGCATCACACAAACCAATAACTAAACAGAATTTTAATGAGGTTTTCACAGGTGTATTTGGCCGAGCTTTGGGTAACATATAGGCCCATAGAAAGAGAGGATATGCTAATGCGACCTTATGTCATAACAAAATCGACCTTGGAAAAATCATTAGTTCATCTCAAAATTCAACAGATGGCGTTTCACATTTTTAAAAACGCATTAATGAGTATGCAACTAAATTCCATGCGAATGAAGTCGCAGACAAATCTAGTCTAAAATAAATCCATATGATTGTAATATCTAGAAGAAGAATTACAAAAAGCAAATAGGAGATGGAAAGAGAAATAAAATCTAATCATTTGTCTTGCCTAACATATCACTTTTATTTATAAAAATGCTTACTAGTGGTTGGTCTAATCATGGGCTAAATGTCCAAAAAAAAATTTCATCACGTTCCATTTTGGGGGAAATTGCAGATGTTCTGAAATACAAAAATAAAGATTAAATTACGATCTAAGAATTACCTGCTGCTTCTAGTATAGTTTATTGAATTACCACAGTTTTCAAACAAGTTTATGGAACTACACAGAAAGGAAAGTATTGCTTTATTCTGGACATTTTCATAATCACTGTCCTGTTATTTCCCCTAGAGCCACCACGCTGGGTGCAAAAGCCAATAAACAATGAAGTAGCGCCAATTGGATCAGAAGTACACATAAAATGCCTTGCTTCAGGAAAGCCACCATCCACAATCACTTGGATGAGGAATGGAAAACCTCTCCATGGTAAGTTTTCTAAGGTAACATAAAACATACACTACACACAAAAATGGCAGATTAACTTTTAAGACAAATGCCCTCATTGTTATAATAAAATGTTATCTATCTCACAATCCTGATTATATACAAACAGTGTGACAACACAGCACATTTTTGGACTTTTACTTATTTGCTAAATTATTTTCCTCTGCTACAATACATGGAATTCTAAAATGTAGTTTTAGCCAAACCATGACACATAGCAGTCACAAAGAGCAAATCCTGACATGCCCTACAATGCCAGACTGTAAAAAAAAGAAAAAGAAAAAGAAAGAAGAAAAAAAGAAGAGCCACCTCAACGTTAAAAAAAAGAGAAAAAGTACCAAGTAGCACAACTTTTTTTTAAGTTTAAGCTCAATTAATAACACAATGTAACACAATTTTTGTCCTTGAATAGTAATTGTTATTTCCTATTAGCTTACACCCAGAAATGTTGTAAAATGAAAAAATTATAATACAAAAACATATTTTTAAATTGTCTAAAAGTGAGAAGTTTTCCTTGCTTTACGCTTATGCTGCAAATTGCTTTCATGTATTAGAGTCTAAATGTTTTCATTGTACAGTACAGTATGCACCTTGGTAGTGTTGTTCAAAGTCAAGAATGTCTTGATGGAAGCGTTTACCTTGTTCCTCTGAGTACGCACCCATATTTTCTTTAAATCTGTCAAGATGAGCATCGAGTACTGTATATGCACATTGAGGTTTTGCACCATGGTCTCCACAAGTTTTCAGCTTTGTGATTCCCAAGGAATCCTCGAACCAATGCAACAAAGCTGTACTGTACTGTATGTAGCTGATTGTGTCCTGGTAAGCTTCTAAGGATATTTCTTGCACTTCATTATTTTCTTTATTTGTGTGTCTTGATTGAAAAATACTTGTGACACTTTCTCTTAACATTGCTACATGCACACTTTCATCTACCAAGTTCTATTACTTGAGTCTCGACGTCAAAAGCTCAGCTTTGGACTTCGTGAGACCAAGGTCGCTCACCAAGTTCTTGAGGTCTTTCTGGTTGGGGTAGTATGGGTTTCTCCCGACTAGTGCGTCTCTGTAATCTGGATCAACAAGTTCTGATCTCTCTTTTCTGGAGTAGTCACAGGGAGCGATGGATGATGGAATGTCTGGATATATAATAGCAGGTGCATTCTTCCCAAGTCATTGTTTTGAAGGGTTAGACAAGGGTTAGACCATGCAAAAAAAAGCAGTTGCTTGACTAAAATGTTATCAAACATTACAGAAAGTTTAAGACAATTCTAAAAATTCCTAAAAACTTTGCTGTTTTGCAAAAAAAAATCGCTGTTCGGATAACAAGACAACTAAGAATTAATAGTTAGTAAAACTAAGTTTAACTAGTAGATTTTTTTTTTACTTTCTATGCAGATACAATTAGTAAATAACACTTTTAGACCAAAGACAAGAAAAAGTCTAAATTTTGTTATATTTTGTAATATTTCTCTAGGATTGACTTATAGACAAATTTTCATCTTAAAAGGTAAGTTGTCTCCCATTGCAGTCCAATGATGTAGTTGATTGAAGTGATTGGTTTTCTATAAAAACAAATTGGCCTAATTACCTAATTGGCCTAATGGTTTGATTCCCAGCCAGGTTCAATTCTCTTCTCTGTGTGCATGGAGTTTGCATATTCTCCCTGTGATTGGTGGGTTTCCTCTGGGTACTTCATGACATGCAGATTAGACTAATTGGCATTTCCAAATTGCCCATAGAGTGTGAATGAGTGTGTGTACTGTATGTGCGTGCCCTGTGATAGATTGGCACCCTGTCCACCATGCCCTAAGTCTCCTGGGATAAGCTGCAGGCCCTCCCGTGACTCTGAATAGATGATGATGATGATGATGATGATGATGATGATGATGATGACTTTGTCATTCTCAGGAGAAACTACATACCGAATATGGATTGAAATGCTCCATTAGTTTTTTTTATACAGATAAGTTAACCTGGTGTATAACTATAGTGCATTAGCATTAGCGACTCTGACAGTTTTTATATCCCTTAACTTACAGAGTTCAAAAATTAAAGGAAATTAAATGTAGTAAAAAAATTGAATAAATAAATTTTAAAATTAAATAAAAAAATTAAAAACTAATTTAGTTCTGTGCATCCGAAGTTTTCAAGAACACAATGTTACATGTTGTCTCAACAAATACCAATGTGAGAAGTTGGCCCAAGTTTTACAGAGCAGTTGGATTGCTTATATGTTTATCAATGAATTCAATATATTAACGTTTTCACATATCCCAGGTAGAAAGCTGAGGCCAGAGCAAAGGATCAGCCATGATCTAATATTCCTGGAGCAGGCAGGGTTAAGGGCCTTGCTCAAGGGCCAACAGTGGCAATTTGGTAAAATTTGAACCTCCAACCTTCTGATCAGTAACACAGAGACCATTGACCTACCACTGGCATCAGTTTTCGGATCTTATTATGGCCATCAGCATGCCATGTCACTCAGCAAGCAATCATCACGTACTGTTTCAGTAAACAGACCTATCACATCCATCATAAAAAAGGACAAACAAACACTGCCAAGCCATCATAGGGCACCCTCCCATGTAACTTCTGCAAATTGGACTGCAGAATGTACCTCAATGTGCATATACTCAATGCTGTTTTACTTCCCTATTTTTTATTTTATTTTTTTCAAAATATTGGTCTGTTCAGAGTTGAGTTAAATGTGCACAGTAAGGTTTTTACAACCAATGCACATATCAGTATTCAGACCTCATACATTATTACAGTCTTAATTAAACACATTCCACAGTGTTTAATTAAGGCTGTAACTTCTGCTGGTTCCTGTGGGTGTTTGCCTAAAGGAATGGCATGTCTCAGTTACATGCAATGCACTTTTTTTGTGTGTGATACTGACTTTTTTTGCAGGACATCTCAATATATGTATCAATCAAAATGTATTAAATGTGTTTATGCTAACCACTTGACCAGTTCACTTCAGTAAAATTTACTGACCAAAACAATATTTTTTTTTTCCAGAATTCCACTCATCCAATATCATAGTGCAAGACAACACACTTATCCTTTACAGAGCAAATCAAAATAACAGTGCAGCGTATCAGTGTGAAGCCTCCAACAAACATGGCACTTTACTGAGCAGCACCAACATTTTGATCATAAGTAAGTGATGGTAATCTGTATTACACTAGTTTACTGAATTATAATTCTATCGGTATACTGCCATGTAACAATAAAGCAATCAAGTATAAAAAGTAATAAAAATGAATTAGATACAATGTTATCTATTTATTGTATTAATTAATGCTCAAAGGAGGTGGCCAACTGTTGCGTTGGATATAATAGCAATTGTGCTGGATAATTACAGTAATGCTCTGGAGAAAAGAAAAAAAAATATATATATATATTTATATATATATATATATATATATATATATATATATATATATATATATGTGTGTGTGTGTGTGTGTGTGTGTGTGTGTGTGTGTGTGTGTGTGTGAGAGAGAGAGAGAGAGAGAGAGAGAGAGAGAGAGAGAGAGAGAGAAAGTTAAGTTAAAGTTACCCTTTTTATATCAACATGAACATAAATGACCAAGTTATGTTGTTTCTTTTTAGATCTTCCTCCCTTGATCCTGACACAGAATTCAGTAAATTATGGTGCTGTGTGTGGGAAGAGTGTCATCATGGACTGCAAAGTGTTTAGTTCTCCATCTTCTGTTATACACTGGTCAGTTCCATTATGTTTTGGAAATGCTAATTTATTATTGTCTCTGCTCATATGACTATTGCTTAAAATTATTCATATTTCCTGGGTGATTCACAAATAAAGATGTCAATACATAGGTCATTGCTAAATTATTTTAAGATTCTAACAGTTTTAACACATTGCTGAGTGGTACAGTAACTTAGTAGCTTTGCACTTCCAGTGTTGCAGGTTTGAATCTTGCCTCTAGTCTGTGTGCATGATGTTTAGTATGTTCTCCATGTGTTTAGTGGTTTATTCCCTCAATCCAAAGACATGTACTGTAGGTTGATTGATTGTTTCCAAATTACCTGATAGTGTGTGTCTAATTATTGTTTCATGCAGATACAGGTTAAGTGTGTTATTTAATGAGCATTAATGAGCTGTTTTAACGAGCATTTGGTTTATAATTATATAGGAGAAAAGAAGGCCTTGAAGGTCCTGTGGTAGGCGAGCGATTCTTCGTTCATAAAAACGGCTCCCTGCAGATTTACACAACTGAGATGGAAGACACAGGGAAATATATTTGTTTTGTTAACAACTCAGAGGGTAACTCCAGCATTATAGCAAATCTTCATATAAAAGGTTAGCAGTGGTCTTGAACTGAACTAGTTTGACACTATTCTCTATTTTATGGCATATATCATGAGATTATGGTCAGTGAAATTTATTCATTTCTTTTTAGAACCAATCAAAATTGTGATCCCTCCTCAAGATATTAAAATCAAAAGGGGAAGCATGGCAGAGCTTCTGTGTAAGGCACAGTATGATCAGTCACTCACTGATGAGCTGAGAATTCTCTGGCAGAAGGATGGAAAAGAGATATATTCTAACCACGATGAGGATTCAAGGTAGGTAGCAAAGCAAAGCTTGACTGTAGTTTTTTTTTTTTTTTTTTTTAGATAACTGCATGTCAACTAGCATAATGGTTGAAGTATTAACGTCTCTAGTTCGGAGATTGCCTACCCAAAAAAACACTTTACATACATTTTAGAAGGGAAAAGAATTAACTTTAAAGTACTGGAACTGGGTTAAGAACTCATCAACACATTATTAAAACCTGAAAGGATATTGCTGAACTGTCCAATTTGTGGAAGAAATGTGATCGGTAAAAAATTATGAAATGTTAAAAACAATCAACAGAAAAAGCATAGACTATGACATTAAAAGTAAGAGCATTTATATACACACACAACGTGATGAGATACACAGGATTGAGTCTAAACACTCACAAAAAACACTTGTTAGTGAAGTCGATCAGAATAAAGTCTTCAGTGCTGGGGGCATATAGATTGGACTTTGGAGCAACGGAATAAAATCATGTGGCATGATGAGTCCAGACTGAACCTATTCCACGTATGTCCTCATTATGCCCACTGTACAAGACTTTGGAAGCAGTGTTATGCTCTTGGATTGTGTCACTAGGTTAGATCACATTAATAAAGTTTTCCTTCCCTGGTGGCACAGCCATATTTCTCAAATTGTGAAAGGGTGGTTATGGAAGCATGAGGAATCATATTTACACATGAAGTTGTCATGCGCTACAATCAAAGGTAAAGCTGATTGAATGAAATCTTAAAATGTGTGAAATTTTTGGTCAGGCAGTGTATATAAAAATGTATAGTCTGTTTAAAACCATTCACTGTTTTGATCAAGAGTAACATAACATTTCTATCATGTAGAGTATACTGTACTTGTAAGAAAGAAAAAAAAAAAGATGACTGAAATTGGACCCTTTTAAAGGATATTAAGTTGGTATGAGGAACTATCATCTGATTATTTCCAATACTAATTGCTAACTGTTTAATAGTACTAAAGAATGCTTTGTGATTTCCACAGATTCTACATTAATGAGGGAACATTACAGATCAACAATGTGAGCCACAGCGATAAAGGGCTGTACACGTGTATTGCTAGAACATCTCTTGACCAAGATACAGCATCTGCATATATAACTGTTCTAGGTATCTTTTATTTTTAAACATTTTTGCTTCGTTCTTCATGACCAACATTTTTTAACCTTTTACAAGTTTAATAATTACCATTTAAAATGTAAGTAATGAATGAAATACCGCCTTGTTGTATGATAATAATGATATGACGCAGGACATAGGGAAGGTTGAAGCAAACACACAGTTCAAAAGAGTGAAAATCATTAGCAACAGTCATTTTTAATAAGTTTTTAATATAATTTATTGAAAGCAGGAGCAATTGTAGACATTATCTGTTAACCATAATTCATAATAACATTTATGGTTATGTTGTTTTTAATAAATTAACTAGCAAAAATTATTTGAAGATATTGCGATTTTAACATTTATGATTTATTTTAGATGTCCCTGACCCTCCAGTAGACTTAACATTATCAGATCTGAGAGATCGTAGTGTGAAGTTACATTGGGTGCCTACCAAAGACTATAACAGCAGCATAACAGGTACTGTACTGTACATGTTGACTGCTCACAATTTACAGTATACAAATCTTAAAAGACATACAACTTTGAGCTACTCTGCAGTGTATTTAAACAATTTAATGTAATTAACTGAACAGAGTACATCATCGAATTTGAGGAGAACAACTGGGACCCAGGCAACTGGAGACCACTGCTGAGAGTATCAGGCCACAATAACGCTGCTCCTCTCTCATTATATGGACATATTAACTACCAGTTCAGAGTCAGCGCTGTCAATGCCATTGGCAGAGGTCATCCCAGCAGTCCCTCTGAGAGATACAAAACTCCTCCTGCTGGTACGAAAATGCATTTTAATAAAGGAAAGTGTTTTTCTAAAGCAAATTTCATGTTCCTTTATCCATTGGCATTTCATACTGATGTGTCCACATAAACTTCACTACTCTGACCTTTTTAATGTGTTTATAATTATTTAAGGAATGTTTATACATTGTGGAATAAATGACTAAGGACTGTGAAAGATCATTTTTTCTATAGAATGCTTAAACACCTGGAGCAGATTTGACAATATTATATATGTACAGTGAAGAAGCCTCTTATTAACACAGCTTTACCCCTTAACAGCCCCAGACAGGAATCCAGAAAACATAACGATTGTGGGTCATTCACCTCATCAGATGGACATTACTTGGGAGGTAACAAACTGACATTGCTGTCTTTTATATATACTGTATAGTGTATATATAATGCAGTTGAAATATACATTTAAATATATAGACACTCTTAGACTAAGTGTCTATATATTTAAATATATAGACTCTCTTAGACACTCTTATCCAGGGCGACTTAAAGGTGCTTTGATTTTCATCATTGGATATATCTGAATTACTAACTCAAAGTACCATCACTCAAATACAGGGCACGGTTTTTATTTATTTATCTAGTTACATTATTTTAGTAATATGACAAGCATATAAAATATTTGTTTTATAGGACAAATATATAATGACTATGTGGTATAAAAACCTCACTATTAATATTTGGACTTCAGTGATACTAAGAAAAGCTATAATAATTCATCTTGGTTCTTAACCTACCTTGATCATTTGTAACTTTCCTGTACATTTCTTTCTTGTGCTGTGCAATTTAACTTAATTTAATTTAATTCTGCATGATTGATAGAATAAATATAGAAAGAAAGAAAGAAAGAAAGAAAGAAAGAAAGAAAGAAATATATTTTTAATTGCTCTTTTCACTTTCTTTCTATTTTAGCCTTTGATGCCTATTGAGCACAACGGACCTGGTCTGAAGTACAAACTTAGCTATAGGCAGAAGGGTGTAGAAGAAATCTGGACAGAGACAATGGTGACAAGGCATTCCTTTGTTGTAAAAAGCACCCCAACATTTGTTCCATATGAGGTTAAGATCCAAGCCCTTAATGATAATGGTTGGGCAGTGGAACCCAGTGTGGTGATGGGATATTCTGGCGAAGACTGTGAGTAAACTATTGCTATGTTTTTAAATGTGTAATGTTTCACACTGGTAGTGGATCTATAACATTTATCGTGGTGGGACAAAGACTAGGAAGATGAGTTAGCTGGGTCTTAACAAATTGTAGCTGAATAACTCTACTTATTTATTGATTATTTCAAAACCAAATTATGCAGTTGGACTGGCTCAGGCTTATAGAGAACAAAAAGTGTAAAAAGATAAATAAATAACATGTCACATTGTAAAATAAATAAATCTCATGTGTTTTACAAGCTTGTAAGCTACAATGGCTTATACTATAGTTAGTTATAGCATACAGCTGTTACTCAACCAGAATTGCACTGCTACTGTTGCGTCACCCGGTGGTGGCATTAGGGTTTTGCGTTTGCCGGCTTTATGCAGCTAAGTGGCCCTGTAACCATAGACTGAGGCATCAGGCATTAGTTCGTTCTCTTTTCCTTGAGATTTGCACATGAGAGCAAAAAAATTCAAGTTAAACATTGTAATTAAATGAATGCAATAATTACAGTATACATGTACTAAAATACTAAAATTACAGTGTAAATTTAGAATTGTAATTAAATGCAGGAGTTTTGAATTAGTGCAAAGTGAAGGTTAACACAGTAAGCCATTAGATCTTATCATGTGTAATTAGAAAATCTTATCGACAAAAGTTTAGCCAGATAAATGTTTGTTATTAAATTAAAAACGTTAAAAATAAAAAACAGACATGTGTCAGATTCTCGTCTCCACAGACTCTGCCTGCTGACGCATATAACATCTCTTTTGTGGCGGGTACTGTATATAACACCATACTACAACCCAGAAAAAAATATGTACATAAGAGATTCTTTTTCCACATGCGTTGGACTCAAAACCACCCCCACCCCTACCCCCGCGCTTAGCGCTCCATTCACATGCGACATTTAGGTGAACGACTGGAACTTCCAGCAGAGCTCATTGTCCTGTTGTCTAGAGAATGACGCTTACTGAACTTAGTCATTCTTAAATGCCTTTACTGTATGTAAATAAATAGATGAATAAATAAATAGCTTGAATGGAGAAACAAAATTCCTTAATGACCATTATTGTAACATATATATGTATATATCAGAAATACAAAATACTAATGTTTTAGTTTAATCCAATGGACACAAAAATATGACAAAATGTTATTTTAAAGCTTTTATTTTTTATTGATCATTTGATTTTTTTTCTTTTGTGGCATTATATTGTAGTTCTTAGCTATTTCATTAAGTCCACACTGTAAGGTGTGAATGTGTAAATGTAACTAATGTTTACATTAAGGATGTCTTGAAACATACAGTAATCCAATATTGCAGATCAAATTTAATACACCTGCCCATACATAAAAAGGAATATTTAGACCTTTATATATTTATGCTAAATATATTTCACCTAAATATCACAGATTTAAACAATAAAATAAGACGTGCTGAGCTTCAGTTCATTGTGATGTGGACAAAATGTCTATGAAGAAAACGGAGACATCAGTTTTTCGTTATTATATCCACCTATGAAGTCTGATTTAATTGCTACTATAATTTTTTTTTATTATTATTATTTATTTTATGTTTTGCTGGCGAAATAAATTTCAGGTAGAGACGTCTTTAGGCAGAGACGCTCTGTCTTGTTAATTCGTTTTAAAAAACCCTATTTGCCAGCAGCAAAAACAGTTCGAAAAATGTACACCTATTGTGAATGAAGGGTGAGAAGAGGGATTAAAGTAACTGGGAGTCTGCTGGTGTTCACCTCGGAGCGCGATGTCGCATTGTATTCAGCGAGTAGCCTATATATTTGTTGTTGCATTTCTGGGGGAGTATGTCTGCAGTTTTATTGATAAATCTGCACATATCTGCACACACGTTAATCAGCCTTTTGATCAACAGCACTCACTTTCACTTTGCAAAAGGCAGTGTTTATTGTTTACTGTATATTTAAAACGCATACACACATTCATCATGAAAGATCTATTTTAAAACAAAAAAAATCATGTTTGCTTCAGCATTGGAAACAATATTGTTTTAGGTTAACTTATTATACACTTTTGTATTCTTTGTTGTACTTCTCTTTTTGCACATGTGCAGGCACCTTTAAATTTGAACAGAAAATAATAATGAGTCGGTAGGCAGATTATTTTTCATATAACTTAAACAGCTGAATGAAGGTAAATTTACACAATAAATTAATAATTGCGTTTACTTTAGACTTGTGCACTCATGTTTAAATAGTTTTTTCAATGTCTATCCTAACATATCATATATTGTGTTCAATACTGGTTTATTACAGTTTGTAATTTATGAGATACTTTCAAGTAACTTTTAATCACTCTAAACACAACCCATGATTTTTTATGCGATTTTTGAAAAGAAATAAATATTATTATTGTTATTGCATTATGTTTCAATACATCCTTAATTTACCTTAGTTTACGGGGGGTTAATTGATAATCAATGTTAATATTTTGACTCACGTCAAATATGGATAATCATATGAAACATGCAACTTTACATGTCCAGTTGCTCTAACTTTAACCTAGATTTTGTAAAATAATGAAAGCAAACAGGGTGCGCTATTTTGTACTGGTTTCTGTGAACTTGAAAAAAATTAACTCTGTGTATACTTGCTTCACAGATGTGAAAAATATATACAGTACTTATTGAAAGCAAAATGTTTTTACATAAACTAATGGAAAACTAATTTCTGATGATGTCATTCATATGAAACGTGAATATGCAGTAGCCGCATCCTCTGCAGCGGAGATTTCAGCCTTTTTGCAAAATGTCCCTTTGCGCCACCTGGCGATCATTTCAGGGATGACTTTAAAAGGCGACTGATTTAAATCTTCCGCTGTCATCCTATCACGGTAAAGCAATATGATGGTAAAGCACATTCTGGTCTCCTACCTACAGTATTAACGTACCCGTAGGTATTTCTCTCTCACCAGTCATCCTGGTTTGTAGTGATAGTCTTACCTAGAGTTTAATGCTATCTTTTCATCACCAGTGCCAGCTGCAGCTCCTGAGGATATGCACGTAGATGTGCTGAATTCTACACTGGTGCAAGTCAGCTGGTCCCCGGTACAACAGGCTCAGCTCCGGGGCCTTCTTCAAGGCTACAATGTGAGTGCCTGTTCATAGAAAAACATTGTTTAACTATGAGCAAGCAGCTTATACTTGAACCCTTCTATGCTTTTAAATGTGAGAGAAATACATTTCTAAATGCATGAAGAAAATCTTCAGAAGAAAAGTTCAGTTGAAGAACTATAAAAATCTAACCATCTAATGTAAATCTAAATCTAAAGTAAAAGGAGTTTAATAGGCTTCTGGAATTTCGGGTAATGTTCCATCTATTACAATACATAAATCTGAGGTTGTGTAAATTGATTATAATACACTGACAAATAAGAGTCAAATGACATGCCTGCATTAAATTAATAGGTTTGGAGGGTTGACTTTAGTTTATTTTGCAGCTGTGGGCTTGTCATTGTAAGTATGGAAACATTTGAAGCAATTCATCCATAATGCATTGTGGCCACTGTACAAGCCTTTGAAGGTGGTGTTATAATCTGGAGTGGCTTCATTTGGTCAGGTCTAGACTCTGGAAAAAGGCTGTCAAAGGAAAAGTTTAGTGTGCAACTTTTTTGTCCAGACAGTGTATGTTTCAGATAACCTGACCTTTCTCTCCTTCGTCATTTACATTTTTTGTACATTTTATTTCCTTTTTCAGGTGCATTGGTGGAGAACACACAGCCTTTTGACTTCCACAGAAGTTCCTGCTGAGAAGCAGTTTCTGATCCTCACAGAAAATCAGAGTCATACCATAGTGTCTGGGTTGAAACCTTTCTCTCAATACCGTCTCAGTGTTCATGTATTTAACAGGAAAGGCAGTGGACCCAGTAGCAGCCCAATCAACTTCACAACACCACAGGGAGGCAAGAACTAATAGCATCACTTACATTTTAAATAGTGCAACACAACAACTTGAACATTGTTTAAATATGTATACTGCTTTGTTCAAAATGGCTTGTTATACTGTAAATTTGTCAAATGTGAAAATTTATGTTCAGGGCTCGGTTTGTTTAGTTACAGTACCATTACCAAACCTCTACAACAGTATATTTATTTATACTGTAGTACAGTGACTTTGTTTACAATACAGTGACTTATTTTTCTTAAGTATACTTACATTTTAAATAATAAGTAATAATTACATTGTATAAAAAAACTCATAAGCAACTGCATTCTGATATAAAGTATGGTAACTGTATGGTGTTCACTTTATGCAGTTCCTGAAAGCCCCCCTGTACTCAGAGCTACAAACCCGCAGGATAACTCCATCACACTGGTGTGGGCTCCACCACTTGAGGCCAATGGTGTTCTCACTGGATACATGCTGCAGTACCATATGAGTATGCCAATATTCTTGTTTCCCATTTCCATCACACTTTTAAAAGACTGAAATATTATATAATAATGAATAATAATATTAATTGATGAAGACTGAAGTTGCATTATTTCACCAGTGCATGAATGAAGATTAGGCACATCCATGTCTAAAACAAACCTTCTAGAGCAGCTTTAATGAAGATAATTGTCTAAATGAGAATATACATGAACAAACCTTTAAAAAAAATTACTTGACTTGTTTCAGTCAATGATACACTGGATGCTGGTGAAGTATACAGAGTTAACATCAGTGGACCAGACACTACACAGTTGGTTCTACATGACCTGGAGACAGACGGCTACTACAAGTTCTATCTGAGTGCTTGTACACTTGTGGGCTGTGGACCAGCTATTAGTGAAGAGGGGTCCACTGCTTCAGGAGCTCGTAAGTAAGACCATGCAGCGGCTAGACTCTGAGCCAGATGTGTCTGTCAGAAGGTCTGACATTTGTGTTCGAAAATATTCATATCATGACTTATGCTGCTATTTATGCTGTATGTGTAGATTTACACATGAAAAGACCAATTAATGTAAACATGGCTTGATCTACTTAAAATCTTTTGTGTGTGGATAATTGTATTAACGTGAAACTGTTTATTAAGGCCCAAGCGCGACATTAGCTCTATTACACCATAGTGTGTGAACGACACGTTTGCTATTCTAAGTTGCATTATTTTTAGGACTTCAGTCCTGTTGTCGTAATGAATGAGGACCCTCTTGTTCTTCTAAAGATTTATTTTTTAATTATTACTATTATTTATTATTATTTTTTTTTTATCATCTCATCTCATTTTCGAAAACTTATGAAAATCAGCATACAGGTTTAAATCTCTGCTATTAGGAGGTCAGTGTGGCTCAGCCCTGAGAGTAGCACACACTCTTCACCACGCCCCCTGAAATGCACAGAAGTGGCAGGAATTGTCTTCTTCTGTGTACATTGAGTGTACATGAAACCTTAGGATTATGTTGAATATGAAGCAGATCACACAAATATGTCTCCTATGAGTCTCAGTCTAAGCACCACAAACTGGCAGCAGGAACTGCGTCACTTTTAGAAATCTCTCATATTTTGTACCTTACTTTCATCTGATTTGATTTTAAATCATTCAGAATAATGTCAAAACATGGCTGAGTTGAAACTGTAAAGGAATTTGTGATAACTTAAATTGGGTTGCTATGGCGAGGATTTAATAGAAAAATGTTCTCGTATCATATGAGTGGAAATGTCTAATGTTCCAAAATATTTTACATAGAGAGTGCAAGTGGTTATGAGGAAGGCTAGAGTGGCTGGGCCCTGGTGTGTATCTTTACAGCACCCGGTAGAACATTGTCAATGATCTATTGTAGCTGCATAGCTCATATACACTTGCATGTATATGCATGAGACAGGTGCATTTTAGATCTCATTCAGGTGAACAACTTTTCTGCCACCTGTCATGGGGTCTGTTCAACAGAAAGTAAGTTATTTTGATTTGTTTAAAAATTAATCCAATGGAATTTGATATACCCCTCTGATATACCCCTTTACTGTTTCTCATTACTACCTCAACTCATTACCACAGAGTGTTGAAACGTATTACTGTAGGTTGTCGCTCTTGTTCACACATTTGCACATGCACTTTATGTTGTCTTTTTCTATATAGATGTTTCTGTTCATTTATAATGTTAATCTCTTTAGTCTCAGCTAGTCAGCTAATTAGGTTTCTTAGTTAGCTAACTATTTTTTGTTAATTTATGTTGTAAATTTATGTTGTAATCTTGACAAATTGGTGATTTTTGAGGCTGGTAATTCTAAATGAACTTCTCCTCTGCAGCAGAGGTAAGTTTTGGTCTTGCCTTTCTGGGAAGGTTTACATGAGAGACAGTTTTATCATGGTGCTTGATGAGTTTTGCAAATGCACTTGACAATGCTGTTCATGCAGGAACTATTCCAGAAAAGCTGACCTTTATCTCTTAAAGTAACAACTCACTGTTGTTTCATAATTACCTAATTCCATGAGGTATTTCATAGTTCCCCGGTATATACAGTATGTATCTATGAGCTTAAAGCATTACAAAACACACACACATGCACACACTCCTTTGTTAGTGTGTAAACTAATGCTTATTATATTTTGTATTTGCAGGTACAGCAGGTGTACATCACAGAATCTCATCTATAAGTTGGTTCATCGGTATTATGTGTGCTGTGGCACTGCTCACTCTTTTAGCTCTAATTGCCTGCTTTGTGACCAAGAACAAAAGAGGAATATATGCAGGTATGAATGTGTTGATTTCTTATGTACTCTCCTCACTCACTACATCACCTGTTGTTAGTTAAACTAAGAAAAAATCAGCTTTGTAGTTCCCTTTCAAAAGCTACAATCGATCCTGCGTGAAAATGCTATGGGAACCTCACGGGGTCGGACGCTTACACCTCGATTGGAAAAAAAAAACCCAAGCGCTCAAAATTAGACGACAGGTTTCTGTCCCGCGCTATCGGCTGCTCTATGGCTGGCATGGCGTCTATAGAGAGACATCTGTGCCTTAATTTTACGGTCATCAAGGACAAGGATCGCACTTTCCTCCTTGATGCCCCCATCTCGCCTTCCGGCCTGTTCGGTGACACCGTTAGTACCATCATCAATAGAGGAGTATTATCTCTGCAAAGAAGAAGTCCTGCCGCTTATGCGCCCAGGACTGTGGGGGTGTTTCCCCGGGGAGGGGCGCATGAAATTCCATCACGGAATAAAATCACCTTCCCGGCACCATCAGGAGGCCGGCGTTCAATCTCCATTTCGGGGAACAGCAGTCTCTAAGCCAGGTGTTGGGTGTTCGGTTGCCCCCTGCCACATTTCAGGATGCCGAACATCTAACCCCCCCCCCCATCTAGCTGAAAATTTCCGCCCCTTTTGGAGCAATTGGCAGCGTGGAAGCTATTGCCAGGCATGTCTCCTTGGGTACAAAGCACTGTAGAGAGAGGATACAGGATTCAATTTGCTCATCGTCCTCCGTGTTTCTACGGCGTGGTCTGCACTTCCATGAAACTGGAACGACCACCTCTGTTGAGTCAGGAATTACTTAGGAATTAATTAGACTTTGGTGGGGAAAGGGGTCATAGAACATGTTCCCCTCCCAGACAGAGAGTCAGGCTATTACAGTCACTATTTCTTGGTTTCCAAGAAAGACGGGGGGTTGCGTCGAATTTTGGATTTTCGCGGGTTGAACCGCCATCTCCAAATATTGACAGTTAATATGATTGTTTCTCACATCCAACCAGAGACATCCACTCAGGAAGTTCCTGAGGTTCGCTTTCAGGGAACCCCGCACATTTACAAATGTATGGATGCAATTTGTTGGGTCACTGCCAAATTGTTTCAGTGCTGGAGTTTCTGCAAGAAAAGTTGTCCTCGGGCTTATGCCCTAGTACTCTCAGAATGTACGTAGCCACTATTTCGGCTTGTCATGTTCTAACTGATGGGGTTTCTGTGGGAAAGCACCCTATATTTTTTCTTATGGCCATGGAGATCTGCAGGCTTTGTCAGCCTCCCCATCTTGCCTAGACTTGCCCCTGGGCTAGTCAAAGCTACTCTGCATCCTCACCCGAACTATCTTCCGGAAGTTCCATTCTCGACCATGCACCCAGTTGTTCTCGAAGCCTTCTGTCCTCCGCCTTTTACAGCTTCGGAGCAGGAAAGACTTCACTTACTGTGTCCAGTACTGTGTCTTCAGATTTACGTCCACCGCACTAGCCAGTGGCGTAAGTCAGAGCAGCTTTTCATTTGCTATGGGGGCCGCAGCAGGGGGGTCGGCCGCCACTAGACAAACATTGCATGTTGGGTGAGAGATGCTATTGCCCTAGCCTACAAGGCGCGTGGTCAGACTTCGTCTCTAGGAATAAGGACCCATTCGACCAGGGGGCTTGCCTCATCAATTGCTCTGGCAAGAGGTGTCCCCTTGCAGCAAGTGTGTGATGTGGCAGGTTGGTCCTCTCCGCACACATTTGTCAGATTTTATAGTTTGGATGTCCATGCTACTCCAGGCTCACGGGTCCTCGAGTCAGCATCCCAGAATTATGTCTGAGACATCTTTGATGATGCACACTACACAACCCTGGGGGTCCATACACTTGCAGTCTCGGGTTACTTTGGTATTATCATTCCCATAGCGTTTTCACACAGCATCGAGTGTAGCTTTTGAAAGGGAACATCTCGGGTTACTTTGCTGTAACCCTGTTCCCTGAAAAAGCGGGAACGAGATGCTGCACTCCAATGCTGCACTGCGGGCATGACTGGACGTCCATTCAGACAAAAATTGACCTAAGGATGTTTCCGGTTCAGTCCTATTCATAACCTGCAGGTGCACCTCAGATGTCATCACCTGACCGAGGTTATATATGGCAAAAGTTTGGCGTATTTGACACACACGTGTGTCACAACCAGTGAACAAAGGGACGTTCCCATAGCAATTTCACGCAGCATCTCCTTCCTGCTTTTTCATGGAACAGGGTTACAGCAAAGTAACCCGAAACATTTTTTCAAGTGCACATAAACACATAATACTGTGCACAATAAATATTCTTAGGATCATTAGATTTTTTTTTTTTTTTTGCTACCAAACTTTGACTTTTTTCACATGAAACTTATCATTCTCTACTCTTTGATAATATTTTACGTCAAAACATTAAGAAGGTTTTGACAAAGACAACGAAACAGAAAAGCAGTAGTATTTCCAACTGTATAGCATTTAGTGTTATTATTATTATTATTTATTTTTATTTTTTATGCAAAGATATTACACTTAATATCTAAAAGTTACCACCTTGGGCTTTTAACACATTCTGACCATTGTATAAATTTTGTCAAAATGTGTGATACAACATTTATATGCTTTAAGATACCATTATATAGGATGGAAGAGAAGAAACCTCAATTATTATTATTATTATGGATAGACCGATTGCTATCAGAATGTATACTTTTTTAAAGTTGTTGGTTTATTCTTGGTTCATGGGTATGCAAGGCTCATCTATACCTGTGGGGACCAAAGGCTAGCCTGTCTGCTCCAATCCCACAGAACAGCCAATGTAGCATGAATTGCTGAATAGAGTCAGTGTTGGCCACAATCAAAAGTTATCATATATATGTATGAGGCCTTGAGTTCAAGGTTGTTGATCCGGTGTCCAAATTCTCCAGATTTCAATCTGATTGACCACCCATGGACTGCACCAGAAAAACCAATCCATGTAGGGTCCACAGTGTAAGCCATATCACCCAACGGATGCGCTGCTAATATTCTCAAGCCATACCCCACAGTATACTCACAGCAATCTTGTGGAGTCATGCTTCAAGGAGCCTGAGCTGCCCTTGTGTCACAAGGGGAACCTACATAACATTGCACTTAGTGTATTGTGTTGTAAAGTTATGGCTATTTGGTGTATGCTGCAAGAGATCACATACTGTAGTAACATCTGAATTACCAGTACCTCTGCTGTATTATTTGGATGGGAGGATATAGTCAGGCATCCGGTGGCTAGTAATGTAAGCCCATTTTAAGAGTCTGTCACATAATTGTTGTGTAAATACCATCACCTTTTATGCAATTATAAGGTTTAGGCTATGTCTCCAGGACATGTTCAATTTCTTCGTCAGGGTTTCGGGGTCAGATGAGCTAAGATACTGTACACCCTCAACCTTCTCCTATTGCTTTTCATAATTTTGTTCAGGGGGGCGGTTTGCTCTTTTCTCTTTTACATTTTTGGAACATCATCAAAAAATATTCACAAATTGAACCATGAAAAGAAAAAAGCCCATCTGCCCTGATGAGGGGTCAATCTCTTGACTAGTCACACCAGATTATCTATTGGTGATAAAAGTGTTGAAAGGTCCCCTCAAACCAATTTCTCCAATACTTAAGCGGTAACATGAGAGCCAGACTTTCCTATTTGTCTATGTCATAGTATTTCTTGTATTATGGAGACAATTTATGTGAGTAGTATGCACATGGGTAGAGTTGTAAAAAATTACATTGGTCACCTGGTGATTGACATTTAATTGGGGGAGGTCATATGTGGTGTCACATCAAACAGGTGTTCCAGATAATTCAATTATTCTGCCGAAGAGGCACTTCAGCTCAAGAGGCATTGTTGCCAGAGATGTTATTGCCCTATCAGATATACTTGCATAATTAGAACTGTAAATGCATACTGTAGTTCTTCAGTGGATTCACCATGAAATGGAGCTTAAGACGAAGATAATACTTGAAGCTAAACTAAATCTTTTCTTGAGCTCTATGAAGGTCTCTGCAGACTGAAAATTCCATCCGAGCTTGGATTTTACCACCTCTGAGTAGTAATGTGATTGCAGCCGAACACATACCAGGTTCCTTCTGAAGTGGAAAAAAAAAACTTGGTGAATCCAAGGAAATGTTGCAATTCCCTCACTGTACTGTAAACGTTTTAGGTCAATTAGTCACTGCTGCCCCCTTGTGGTCATTCATCTTGATTCTCTCATTGCCTATGGTTAAACCTACAGTATGAATAAGACTGAAGTCTGTTCTAAAAAATATTTTTGCCCCATACAAGTAAATATCAAGCACATTTCTCAGAACCTACCTGTATGGAGTAGCTGAGTGTATCAAGACATCATCAATATATGGATTTATCTCTGACCAGAATATCACAGGACAAATGATGGATACATGCTTAAAGCAATTGAGGGGCATTAACCATTACATACCAGTATTCATAGTGAAGAAAACAATTCCATTGATCAGCCTCATGTATGTGTGTGTATTTAAAGTATATGTGATGTGGAGGTTAGAATTTAAATTATTGTTATTTATTAATAGCTTTGAGGGTAATAAATGATATAGTGTGGATGCGGATATTAAGGTACCAGAATCACCTGGATCCCCTCTCCTGACAAAGCATAAATTAGATATTTAGGTGGCTTGATCACTTAAAAAGTTGATGGTAAGATACAGTACAGCTGGTTAATCAGGTTCATTAAAGTTAAATAGACAAAACCAACATTAATGTACAGTATCTGTCAGAAGCGGCAGTTGGCTGATGAGGGCTTTTGCTTGCTCCTGACTGTATATGGCTTTAGTACATGAATCTCTGCTGTAGTCAGCACCCAAGGACCCGTACACATTTCTCAAATTTATTAAGCTTATGTTTTTCGTCTGGCTTTGCTTAATGATCCAGCTGTCATCCAAAGTTGAACCTAATACCATGTTTAAAAATTATTTTATCCCAAGGTAGCATACAGTATATAAAGAAAAAATAGTAGCCATACAACAGAAATGTTTTAGTCAATAAAAGGAGAAGAGTATGATCAGTGGCATCAAAAGCCGCAACAAATTCAGGCAAGCAAGTAGACACAAACCTGATCAAAAAACTGTAGTAAATAATTTACTAGTTTAACCACTTTTACAACACTGTGCTATCAGACCTAAATCCTGACTGATCCCCCCATGCATTGTCTATATTGCTTATCTTCTGTAGGGGGGAGGGCAGAGGCAATTCTAGAGGGGTTTGGGGCACTAGGCCAAAAAATTCAGAAAGCCACTCCCACCAGCATTCATCCTTGTTATCTTATAAATAAATGTGTTAGCCCCTGGGGGCCACAAGAAGTTGGCTGCCTTCCTTGTTGACAAGCAGTGGCTCTGGTCTGGGGAGCCTGAAGACTAAGCTCCAGGAGCTTAGGATACAGGGCAAGGTACACCCTAGATGGGATCCCAACCCATCACAGAGCATAAGCATACCCATACACTATGAGTCATTTTAAAATGCAAACTCTATGTCCACAGACTAGAAATCAGATACAAACCCCTAAACCTGGAAACCATACCACCATCCTGATTACTTCATTTCATCCTTTTATTAATGTCATTACTATTTACATTAGTAAAAAGCATATCTGTTGTGCTACAAAGGAAAGGTTTGCTTTTGATCCATTTACATGTGCAGTATACATTTTTATCTCAGAGGTTTCTGTAAGAAAATCAGGAGAGCTGCAGGAATGAGTTGCAAATATATATTTTTATTATTATACAAAACAATAGGCAAATATGTACTGTAAGCAGAAACAGGCTTGAGGTCACAACCAACACAAAAAAGATAAAAGGGTAAAAAATATTTGAAATGAAAGACATAGAAAGAACTATAAACACCTTGTGTGTGTGTGTGTGTGTGTGTGTGTGTGTGTGTGTGTGTGTGTGTGTGTGTGTGTGTGTGTGTGTGTGTGTGTGTGTGTGTGTGTGTGTGCAAACTTCAGCATACCTACTAAGGTGAGTGCAACTTTATGAGTCATTCTATGAGTTTACTGTAAAAGTGGACCTATACTTATTCTGTTTTTACACATCTTCAAAGTAATCAATATTTTTGAAACACACAGAAAAAAGTGAAGGAGATAGCCCTTCCATTACATTTCATCCCACCGCTCAAATCAGGAGCTTTATTTTCAGCACAACACTCTATGAATATAAATTAAATATTTTTGATTCCACTCTACAATAAATGTGATATTTTTTAAAAAGTAGTTTATGGTTAATGTTTTTTAATTGCAGTGAAAGAGAAGGAAGACATACGACCACATCTGGATTTTGAAGCCATGAATAATGAGACTTCCTGTGAATACAGGTAAATAATACTTTCTGCTGTGGTTGGATGTTAATGTGAAGCTTTAATACTGTATATGCAAAACGCATAATTTAGTTTAGATTTCAAGGTGGTGAGCTTTGACCTCCTTATATGACACCTACTATTCTTTAATTGTCTTGAGTATGGTTGTAACGCATTTCAATACAGAAAATTTTTGTTTGTTTGCTTTGTTTTCTTTCTTTTTAATTGAAATAACAATTAACATTTTGCGAAACATAACTTTATGACAATGTTGAAAAACTATCTTAAGTTCCTCATCCTCAGTTACTTGATTCGGTGTTAATTTGATCATTTATATGGTAGAAAAGTTTTACAGTATTTTTGGGCTTTATAAGGCAATATTTAGGTCTTACCACTGAAGCCATGCCACCAAATAGAGCTTCTGCTATTTTGTATCATGTCAATCAACATTTTCTTTGTTCTGCAAGCTTCATACTCGCAAAATTTAGAAGTCGGAACAAAATTTATTGATTTTTTTTTTTTTGCATATCATTGGATCCCATGCTTGATGCATATGTCTTAACCTTGTGTCTTAACCTATAAGGCAAGGTTTAAAAACATAGCCTGCCTTTTATTTTTATCTGTTTAGAATACTTTTGCTGTTCAATTCAAATAAAATATTAGTTTAATTATACAGTTTATCTTGTCAACTCATGGATTGTTTGTCAGGGGGATAAGCAAAGAAGTTAGTCATTTTGCACTGTATTGTTTTTGCAGTTATAGTGATAAAAAGCCTCTTAAGAGCAGTCAGCCTACCCTACTCAGAGACATCAAAGATGACAGCAGCAGCCAGGACAGCTCTGCCACCTATGGAAATGAGGAATGCGAGTTCAGTGAGGATGGATCTTTCATTGGTGAATACGTTGGCTTCAAACAGAGGTTATCCATGGACTTTACAGTTTAAGATGCTGTTTATTCTTTTAGAGTATTTAAATCTGAGAGGAAGGCTGTGTGCAATTTGAAGACGCAGATGGATTGTATAGTGAGCGCCCGAGTGTGCGGGAAGGGTAGCAAACACTGCGAAACACACAACCTTAACATCATATAACAACTTTGGTTTCTGCTTTATGTGAAAATTAGCTGCAGTATATTTCAGTGTTCAACAACTGGGTGGATTAGTCACATTGGTTTTCAGAATACTGTCAGTTCTGTTTGGGAAAATAAAATGAAAAAAGTAGACATGGTGCCTCACTTGTTGTAAAAACAGAGCATTTTTGTTAGAGTCCATGGACCTGGTATGCATGGGTTAAAGTGTCCTCTTAAAACAATACTTTCTGATTCTTACATATATTTGAAAACTTGACACATTTCTTTTTAGCAATGTAATGAATTAAAATTGACCATTTCACTGCCAGAGGGAAAAAGGAAATTGATGACCCATACTTTCATCCTTGCATGGCAGTATTTTCTAATTCATATACAATATGCATGCAGATATACACTGGCATAGTAGATCATTTGTTGGAAAGCATTTCTTGAATGATTATAGAATTCCTAGAGATTATTGCCCTTACAGGAGTATTCCTGTCAAGACATGAGATTGTAATTAAAAGCTATTTTAATGCATGAATGGCATTTTTTCTGGTGTTCTAGTTTATCCCTACTTCTATCTTACAGTATGTCTTATACTATGTTTCCGAGTTTTATTGTACAGAATGTAAGTAGTTTTTTATGAGTGAAACTATATTTTTCATGTTTGTACATTTTTTTTTATTATTTGTAAATACCATCTATACTGACATTTCAAAATGTTTGTTCAGAAAATTCTACAAACGATGACTCCTTAGATAAAGGAAGCTTAGATCAAATGTTGCTAATTACTTTACCATCCACTTCCATACAATAGCAAACTTCCTGCCATATTATCAGGGCAAGAATCTCTTTAAAAGTCTTGTCTTTGAAGAGATCTGTATATAACCTGTTGAAGTGTTTTTCTTTGTTCTATGTTCAACCTATTTTCACAAAATATTTCACAAAATATGTTTTTACAGGTACCTTATAATGTGAAGTAAATATACAGCACAGTGGGCTATCTTGCCTTAACACTTTCATAAAGACCCTCAAATAATAAAAAGCCCACATGGTTTCTGAGATACCTCTTGTTCTCTTGATTGATATGGCACTTGTTCTTCCAAATGGCATACAGTTTGCCAACAAAAATCGATGTGGAAATGCTGAATTCAACTCAGTAGGAAAGATGGAAAGCCACCTCAATAGCCTAATACCACACATATTTAACTAAGAAAATAGGTTAAAGCCTTCCATAATTACTACAATTATTATATTATTGTGTTTTTAACCAGTTGTTTAACACTGACTGATGCAATGAGTAGCTTCTAATTTCTTCATGAAAGAGATGTTACTCTGTTTCCAAAGTGTCAGTTTATTGTCAACTGTCAACTGTGTTCCTGCATGAAGCAAGGAACTAAGGAGCTTGCTGAGACTACTAAAATTGGGTTCAGAACTGTCCAACACATTATTAAATCATCTATCATCTTTAAGGAAGAAATGTGGCCAGTTTTTTTCTTTTAATCTATCATCATCAGAGATCACTGAAACATGAGCTGATTGGAAGGTCAGGTGTTCAAGCCCCAGCACCGCCAAGTTGTTGGTGAGCATAGCCCTTAACCCTATCTGCTTTCGGGGTGTTGTATCTAGACTCAGGCCCCGGCTTTGTAACTGTGAAATGTGAAAAAATTATTTCATGCTACTAAAGGGTACATGTGACAAATAATTGAATCCTAATCTTAAACCAAATAATTAAAAACAACAGTAGCTATGTTTAATTGTTCAAATAAGAGCCTTTCCATGCACACAGTGCAGAAAAACGTGTTAACTATATAAAGAATAAAACGGTCTTCATTTAAGAAAGCATAAAGAATAGAAAAATGTTATGTATTCTGATTAGATTAGATGTGCTCTGTTCCAGGAATCATACATTGTGCACCCATCATGTCTTGACTAAACGTGTACAGTATATGCATGTAAAAATACAGAATATGCTATGTTTTAAAAAATTTCCTGTAAATCCAAAGCAGTCACCACATAATAAAACCTAATAAAATCTAGGTTTTAACAGAAATGTTTAGTGAAATTACATGGAATACAAATTGTACTCTAAGAGTAATGTACAATTTTTTCACATAAAAAAAAATTCGACAAAAAATGCAAAAATCTTCACTAAAAAAAAAAAGTATTTACTTTAAATAAAATCCTTGTAACAATTACCTAACAAGAATGTGATGTCCAGAAGTTGATTTTTGCATGCCCACTTCAAAGCATGGCCTACTGTTGGCCTAACTCGTCATCCCATCCTCCTTTCTGATCTTTAACTGTCAACTGTATTCAAACTCACCCTGTAAATGAACAGACACAATTTGTAACACTAAAACTAAAAAAAGATCTTACACATTGAGACACAATTTTATATTACATTAGGTTGTACAGTATATTAAAAATGTATGTATAGATTTTCACTTGTCTGAAAGAGTCTTACATTGCATCATTAGACCAAACACTCCTCCAACACAGACCTTAAATTCCACTTGCTCATCCTGCAGCATATGCTGGGCCTGAAGTGTATTAATCACTGATGTGTGTGGGCAGAAGGCTAGTCCACCTGTTCTGATCCCCTCAGAAGAGATACTGTAGCCCAAAGTGCTGAAAAAGTAAATGACCGCTCAGATAGAACGGTGTCAGAACTTCATCCCGTGCCGGACATGAAGGCGTCTACCATGAGCATCAGGTGGTCTAGTCTGACAAATCAAATGTTCTTTTAGAACATGTGAAAGGATACAAAATAAAAATCTATGCACATAACTAACTGGACAGCAATGGAGGAGGGCATGATTGTGTGCCACATTGATACTATATATATCGCTGTTATGAACTGTGTAAGAGCCAATAAATATAAATGTGTCTATATCTTCATAAAATCTACAAGGCATCAGATATTTATTTCATTGTCCACTGTTAATGTACCATCAATAAAATAAATGTAAAAGCAGGATTTTTGGGTCTAAGGCTTCCAATGCCCTGCAATGCTACACATTAAGCAACATTAACCCAAAAAAAGAGCAGTTGTTTGTGGTTCTAGCATAATTCTATATTACATCAATTTACAAAATATGTAAAAAAAAAAAAAAATATATATATATATATATATATATATATATATATATATATATATATATATATATATATATATATATATAAAATAAAATAAAATAAATAAATAAATAAATGTCCATCCATTACAGTCCAGACCAGAACATGGACTGAATAGTTTTGAGGGCTCACCATGGAGAGGGTAAGTCAGAATATATGTATTAGGTGTATGGCATGCAGGGAAAATTTCTTGTATGATGTCCCTCGATTGCACTGGGTGTCTGGCCATACTGAATTACGGATTTCTCCAGTATTTTACATCTTAGTGATGAATTTTTTTTTTTTGTACAATATACTTTCTTTCTATACAATTTATAAATCGCCTATAATACCCATCTTTAATTCTTTTTGTTGTTGTTGTTGTTGTTTGGTAAACAGTATAAAATTTCCAGTCTAATATTACTTTTATTCAAATTTTTCCTTTTTTATTCATATTTTAATATTACTTTTATTGATAAATTGCATTTTTATTTCATCACAGATAAATCTTCCTTCCTTCCTGTGGATGTGACAAGTTAAATTTAAATTCGAATTTCAGGGTCCTGATCATCAGTGTAGTTTATTAATTAGTCCATTAATTTTCATCATGGATTATTTATTTATTTATCAATTTTTGCCATGGTATTTCCTGCTGAATTCTAGACAAGAATTACATTTAGTAGCAACAGGCTACAACAGGCTACTAATGTTTTCTTTTTACATGTTAATCTACATTAGCCTACCTATGTTAGTTTATTAGAAAATGTCTATAATCTTCCCAGATTTTACATCCTACCAGTAGTTTTTCATCCACAAAGACAATTTTTTTTATCATTTCTTTACATGCTTCCACTCTCTCATCATCTATACTGCTTTAACCTGTGGTTGGGGGGGGGGGGGGGGGGGGGG